>JAUTDX010002048.1:0-51216 GCA_030844895.1 Ambrosia x helenae
GCCCGCGTTATTTTCACCTGACTTGCCTCGAGTTGGGTTTCTTATTTCTCTTGCATGTTATTAGATTTGGTGTTTGCGTGCATATGCTCCTAATAAAAGAGACCGAATGTTAAAAAAGGAGTTTTTTTGACCCTAGCTCGAGTAGTGGGTTTGAGAACATGCCCCTTTAAGCTTTTCCATGAGTGTAAAGATGGTAAACCGGGGTCCTCAGGGTTTTACGCCTTCTAGAGCACATACAGGGTTTTCATTTCAAGACAGAAAAAAGGAGGGCGTCTTTGCAAGATGCAATCTCCCAAGACTTGGACCTTTTTTATGGAAGTTGGGGCGCTCTTGGGATGGGGCTAAATGGCTATGTGGGAGGTGCATGGTGATGCATGCTCTCAGCAAAAGGTGTGTTCACAGTGGTGATGACGTCATC
Organism: Ambrosia x helenae; assembly: GCA_030844895.1. Taxonomy (NCBI): domain Eukaryota; kingdom Viridiplantae; phylum Streptophyta; class Magnoliopsida; order Asterales; family Asteraceae; genus Ambrosia; species Ambrosia x helenae. Next base: position 419 of record JAUTDX010002048.1, read on the forward strand.
TCCTTCTCTGTGGTTACGGGAGATGTGGAAGATTTCATTGTTGGGATCCAGAAACCTCGTCACGTGACTGTGGACATGGAACCTGGTCCTTCAGGAGGTGTGGTTGGAGATATATCCCTCTTAGAAAAGTTTTACTCATTGCCCATTCAAACTGTCAAGAGCATCCCCCAAGCTGTCGATTGGCGTTTGTCCAGGCCTTGACGGGTGCCTTACGCAAAGTGGTGGCTTCACCAGGCTCCGTAGAAATTTGGGTCAAACTGCTCTTATTGCCTCGATGTACCCTGCGGGTGTCAAACCGTCCACTAGACAGGAACGGAGGTCTGGAATAGGAAATCAATGCAGTGTTGCAGCATCCTGCAATCGCTTTCTTTGTGGAAAGATGGTTCTGGGTTTGCAGATCTTGTTCCTTCTCTCTTCGATTCCGCAGGAGGTGTTTTCTTTCATCAAGGAGGAAGCAGTGGGGAGTGAGCTACTGAAAAGAGCCCCAATGTCAAACAGTGCCTCCGGAAAGTACGGGATGGTCATTTCACAGCTTCTGTCAAGGTGTTGTGCTCTAGTGGGTTTGCTCATTTTGGGGATTCTACCATGAAAGCCCTCATTGATAAACATCCAATGTTGCCTCCCCCGTCCTTGCCCTCTAACTCCGACATCATGCCCGCGCTTGTGGTGATGAGGATTGTGTGCTACGATGCATCCGTTCTTTCCCTAAAGGGACTTCCTGCGGGAGGACGTTTGAGGGCCCAACATCTATTGGACGCCCTTAGCGGAGAGGGTCTGTGGCTTCTACGGGTTTGCTCTCAGCTATTACTGAAGTCATCAACTTATGGCTGGGGGGGGGTTGTGTCCCAGAGTGCTTGCTGAATTTATTGCTTCGGCCCCCTTACCCTTCTTTTGAAACCTGATAACGGGATCCGACCCATTGCAATAGGGGCCATTTGGCGCAGACTGGTATCTAAAGTGGCAATGAGGAAGGTTGGTAAGGAAATGGCTAAGTATTTGGGGGACTTCCAATTTGGGTGGGGACTCCTAATGGGGCAGAGGCGGTGCTCCACAGTGCTAACAGGTTCCTTAACTCCTTCCATGAAGACGGTTCTTTAGCTATTCTCACTGTGGATTTTTCAAACGCGTTCAACATGATAGACCGCACTGCCCTTCTCCGAGAAGTTCTTCAGCATTGCCCGTCTATCTATTTGTGGGTCCAGTTCTTATATGCCCAGCCAGCTAGGTTGTATGTTGGTAATGATTGTATCGGGGCCACTACGGGGGGTCAGCAAGGGGACCCTTTCTTTTCGCCTTGGCATTACACCCTATGGTTCTCCGGTGCAAGAAAATTGTAACCTCCCATTTCATGCGTGGTACCTTGATGATGGGACAATTATAGGTGATGCCATCGATGTTGCGAATGCCTTAAACATCATCCGGAAGGAGGGACCATCCCTGGGGCTTCAACTGAATATTAAGAAAACTGAGGTGTTTTGGCCGTCCTGTAATGGGTGAAACGTAGGGACGGGCTTTTCCCCAGTGGGATTGGCAGACCGGAAAAAGGGGTGAAGCTCCTTGGAGGGGCTGTTAGTCGGGACTCTTACTTTATACGGGAATTGGCAGAGCGAAGAGCCTCACGTGCGGTTGATCTTATGAAACTTTTGCCCTGCGTTAGGGATCCCTATAGTGAACTCCTCTTGCTCAGATCTTGTATGGGGGTCGCTAAGTTGCTTTTTGGTTTGCGGACCTGCCAACCCACCATGATGGATGAAGCGGTATCATGTTTCGACAAAGGTCTGCGGGAAGCCATCGAAGACATAGTGGTATGTGGGGGTCCGTTCTTTGGTGACCTACAGTGGCGACTGGCATCCTTGCCGATGCGATTGGGAGGATTAGGGCTCCTTTCAGCAAAGATGTTGGGGTGTATGCTTTTGTGGCATCGCGAGCTCAGTCTTGGAATCTCCAAGACCACACATCTTAAGGAATAGTGGGGTTGTCAACATGGACTTGGACTACGTACAGGCCCTCGAAAGGATAAATGACTTTCTCCCAGGTTTTGATATTGGCGGGTTTTCTAACAAGGACACCGCCCCCCCCCCCCCCAAAAGCCTCAGAAAACTTTGGCGAATGCCCTCTTTGGCAAAATCGCACAGAGCCTGGGTGAAACTTTTGATCTGTCCCCCCGCTAAAAGGCAGTTATTGAATGCTTGCAAAGCCCCCATGCCCAAGATTTCCCGAATGTTATCCCAATCGAAGGTTTGGGCCAAACCATGTCTAGGGTTGAATACAGGGCAATTCTTAAATATCGTTTGATGATCCCCATGTACCATGAAGATGAAGTCTGTCCGATTTGCCGTAAGGCATGCTTGGACAAATACGGGGAACACGCGGTTCATTGTAAGGGGTTGCCTGGTTTCAAATATAGGCATGACTGGGTCCGGGACGTTCTTTGGGACATTTTAAGAAGGGCTGGGATCTCAGCCAAGAGGGAGACTCCTGTGAATTTCCTCTCGGACCCCGCTGACGGGAGATCCACCCTACGTCCAGCAGACCTGCTTGTCTTTGGGTGGGCCGGGGGGAAACACGCTTGCGTCGACCTAACAGGTGTATCTCCTCTGGTTGGTTTGAGAGATAGTGGTTTTTTAGCAGGGCAAGCTGTACGGAAAGCAGAGGCGAAGAAAGTTGAGAAGCATGCTAAAGCCTGCGAGGAGAACCAACACGTTTTTGTTCCCCTGGCATTTGATACCTTTGGCTCTTTGGCGCCGGAAGCCATCCGTTTCCTGACTAGAGTCCAACGGGTTATTCATAGCAGTGTCTCGACTCCGGGGGGACATGGGTTCGTTTTTAGTAGGTTAGGGTTTGCCATCCAGAAAGGGGTGGCGGCGCAGCTTGTTGCCCGCCTGCCCGCTATCTTCATGTAATGAGTCACAATTATGTGTTTATGAATGAAAGTAATTTAGTTAAAAAAAAAAAAGTTAAGAGATCACTTTAAAATTAATAAGAGGTCTTCAGTTTTAGTGTACAAAAGGGGTCCAAATTCGGATGAATGTTTGCCTAAATAGTGAGGGAAAAAAAACAAGTTTTTCAATGGTTAATCTTGGCTATGGCGGATGCCACATATCAATTGTACACCAACCATCTTTTGACTACACTTTGTGGATTTTGAAATTTGGTTCTGTTTAGTTTTTCTTACAATTTCCACATCATTTGTCTGAGAATTAACATTTAAGAAAACATCAAATTTGACCAACTTTTAAAAATTGTTTTCAAACAATGTGTGCATGTTTATAAAATAGAAGTTGGTGCCAAATATCAAATTGGTTAAGTTTTGCATAAGTGGGCATTTGAATTGTGTACAAATGGATCTTTGCTTCATGGTTTTGAAGTTTTTGGTGTTTAAATGGTTACAATTTTTAGTAAACACTTCAATAAACGTTACGTTAATTACTTGAAGACAAATGAATGTGGGCTCATATGTTGTTTTTACTTAGTTTTGTAAAAGTCATATAAATGAATCAAAACTTAACTTGAGATGTGCAAGTAGCAAGTTTAGTGTAGACTAAACAATGGGTTGAAGACTAAAGTTGAGTATTTTTCTATCAACAAATAGTGTAGGCTGTTAAGTACGGAAAAGAACAAAAAAACATACGTAAGTGTATGGACGTGTTTTTAAGTATATTATATAGAGAAAGTATACGGTATAAAGCCCCTTAAAATAAGAAGCGTAAGAAGCCACCAGAGATTGACACCTGTCAATCTAACCTAACCACAGTTAAACCACAATTAAACGTATTTTTCCTCTTCCCGTGTTCTAGACCTAACACATCTCATTTTGAAACAAACCGATCGCCACCACCACCAGCACCATTACCACCACCACCACCTACCACCACCGGAAACCGTCTTCGACATCGTCTTCGACATCACAGAGACGACCACTTACGACCACCGGTTACCAAAACGTGCACCACCAATACCAGCGATAATAAGTTCAAAGCCCAACTCCGGGCCGCCTCCTCCACAACGATCCAACTCCGGCTCTGTTTCTGTCTGTACCTCTCAAGATCTGTGCTAAACAGAGACATACACTGGCGTTGTCTGCATCGTCTTCCTCTGAAGCCCAACTGACAATCCCCGTCAAACCCTATATCTACAGCAGAACATACACGGCGTCTACGCTGTCATTTACAGAGAAGAGAAGAACAATTTGCCAAAAACGACCAGTGCTAAACATGATTGATAGCAAAATCTTGAAACGTAGTGGCAACCGACCCACCCTGGGTGCATGGTGCACCGCCAGAACAGGCTGGTTCGTGGACCCATGTCACAATGGGATGATGTCAATGTTTTGAGACCAGGAAATCAAGGGAAGAAGTTTGAAGAGTCTTTAAAGAATATGGTAGATGATTTAGGATCAGAATCAAAACAATGCAAATAGAAAAAGATTGAAGCGCCTTTGTTTTTTACTAAAGGTGCGTTTGTTTTTATTAAAGGTGCGTTTGTTTGTTTTTTTTTTGTTGGGTTTGATGAGTGCGTCTAAAAATTTCAATGAGTGCTTCCAAACTTTCAATGAGTGCGTCTGAAATTTTGATGAGTGCGTCTGAAATTTTTTGATGCGTGCGTCTGAAAATTTGATTAGTGCGTCTGTTTTTCACCAACTTCATCTTCTTCCTCTGCAACTTTTTTTTATAAGTGCGTCTGAAAATTTGATGAGTGCGTCTGTTTTTCACCAATTTCATCTTCTTCCTCTGCAACTTTTTTAAACCTAATTTTTATGTTTAATCATCCTTAATGAAACAAAATCCAGAGTATTTGACAACTATTACAATTCATAATTGTTCATATGATTGGTTTAATCCTCTGTTTTTTATTATTTTTAGATCAGATACTGATATTACGTTTTTCGTTCACTGTAATCGATTTTTTTTTTTGTTTTTGAATTGTGCAATCATTCTCTCCATCAAATCGATCTGAAAATGATGAAAAATCAGGGTAAAATTAGTTCTGTTGTTACGATTTGAAAAAAAAAATTAGGCGGTTTTTCCTATTTTACGCTTGGTTAGTTTAACCCAAGTATGATTAGGGTTTTTAATCTGCATCCAGAAATCTTGTTAATCTAATGGCTGAGATTGCTTCTTACGTTAAGAAGCTTTATACGTTAGCCTCACCCTATTATATATACACATATTTATTGTACGTATATGTCATGAGCATCTATAAAAATGATTTTTTATAAAACTGCCTTGAATGTACTTAGTATTAAGTATATAGTAGTAATTCATAAGTTTCAGAATTGACACTTCATATTTTGGAAGTACATGTATATATAAGTGAGCGAATGAATGAATGTGTGGATAAACTTGGGGGATAACTTGGTCTTATATAAAATAATTAATCATGGAATGGAAAGTTGGTACAATTTGTACAAAAAGTAGTATGACGTGTTTTTGGTGGATATGTCACAACTTGTAAACCGGCCATTTTTTGGAATATACAAGAAATATACTTATTTTAAAACCGTCTATACTTTCGGAAACGGTTAAAGGTACAGGTTTACAATCAGTTTCTAAATGAATTTCTTGTCGGTGAATCCTAGGGGGATTGGTAAAGCTGGTAAAGTTTCTTGGTTAAAAGGGTTAGTGGGGAAATATGGTGTTGATTTTTTAGCTATCCAAGAATCCATGTTATTGGATGGGAAAGCGTTTGATTTTTCGTTTTTATGGGGTAATTCTAATTTTGGGGTTGATTCGATTGGGTCTACAGGGAAGTCTGGGGGTCTGGTCAGTTTATGGAACCTTAAAAAGTTTCGCAAATCGTCTTCGATTAGTGATAGAAACTTCTTAATTACTTCGGGTACCTTGGTAGAGGATGGGTCGGTGATTAATATCGCTAATATTTATGCTCCTCAAAAAGCCGGTGAAAAAAGAGTGCTATGGGATCGGTTTAAAGGTTCTTATTCAAGGGATAGGGGGTATGTGGATTTTACTTGGTGATTTTAATACTGTTAGATGGATTGAGGAGAGGCGTAATTCTAAGTTTAATAGTGTCATGGCGAATGATTTTAATGCGTTTATTGATGATGTTAGCCTTCAGGAGTACAAGATGAATGGGAATCAGTTCACGTACTTGGCTGGTTCAGGGGACACGGTTAAGCTTAGTAAAATTGACCGTATTTTGGTTTGTCTTGAGTTTTTCTCTAGGTGGCCGACTGCTTGCCTTAGGTCCCTTCCGAGAGAAAAATCTGATCATTCTCCGTTATTACTTACTTTATGTGATACTAACTTTGGAGCTAAGCCCTTCAAATGGTTTAATTCTTGGTTAGACAGGGATGATTGTGAGAAGGTGGTGATTGAGGCGTTTAATAAATTCTCTTTCAAGGGGCCGCCGGATGTCAAAATTCATAAGAAGTTGGCTGCTGCCAGGGAGGCTCTTAGAGATTGGTGGAAGTCGGTCCGAAATAAGGAGGATGAGGTTTTGGAAGCTTTAAAATCGGATATCTCGTCCCTCGAAAGTATTATGGAAGATAGGGATCTTGAGGACGAAGAACGGTGGGTTTGGGAAGAGAGCAAAAAAGAGGTGGAGAGTCTTACTCTTCTAAAGTCTAAAGATCTTCATCAAAAGTCGAGAGTGAAATGGGCTTCTGTTGGGGATGATAATTCTGCCTACTTCCACCGTTGTATTAATGGAAGAAAAGCGTCTAATGCTATCCCGGGCTTGTTAGTTGATGGGGCTTGGGTTTCTCGGCCGTCCTTAGTCAAGAAGGAGGTTTTTTCGATTTTTTCGTAATCATTTTCATGAGGCTTACTCTTGTAGGCCGCCTTTTCTTTCTAATGATTTGAAACAGGTTCCTCTTGAGAAGATTGATGGTTTGGTGGCTCCTTTTACAAAGGAGGAAATTAAAGATGCGGTTTTTGACTGTGGGTCTGATAAGGCCCCAGGCCCTGACGGTTTTAATTTCAGGTTCATCAAACATTTTTGGAGTTTTCTGGAAGATGATTTTGTGAACTTGTTTGCTGAATTTTATGACTTGGGTGTTATCAACAAGGAGTGCAGTACGTCATTTATCACTTTGGTGGCCAAAGTCAAGACTCCAGTTGGGTTGAAAGATTATAGACCGATTAATCTTATTGGTGTTATTAGCAAGCTCATTTCTAAAGTCGTGGCTGGTAGGATTAAACAGGTCATTGGGGATGTTATTTCTGAGTCTCAATCTGGTTTCATTAAAGACAGGTATATTCTAGATGGGCCCCTTGTGCTTAATGAATTGATATCTTGGGCGAAAAAGAGCGGTAAAGAATTCTTTCTTTTGAAGCTGGATTTTGAAAAGGCTTATGATAATGTGGGTTGGGAATTCTTATTGTCTATAATGGACCAAATGGGCTTCCCGATAGGTGGATTCTTTGGGTTAGAGGTATTTTACGCTCTGCGAGGTCTGCAGTTCTTGTTAACGGTTCCCCTACTTTTGAGTTCCCTTGTCAAAAGGGGCTCAGACAAGGAGACCCGTTATCCCCCTTCCTGTTTCTTATTGTGATGGAGGCGTTAGCTTGCATGATTTCTAAAGCGTGCACCTTGGGTAGTTTCGAAGGGGTGACCTTATATAATGAGGGTATTACGGTTAGCCATATGCTATATGCTGATGATGCGTTGATTTTGGGATCTTGGTCATACGAGAATATAGTGGCTATTAATCGGTTGCTAAAAGTTTTCCATATGTGTTCGGGTTTGCGGATAAATATCCAAAAATCGTCTCTGTTTGGGTTAGGGGTGGGTGACGCGGTGGTTGAAGATATGGCGCACATCTTGGGATGTAATGTTAGTAAACTCCCTTTTGTGTACCTTGGTATTAAAGTCGGCGCGAATATGAATAGGATTTCTAATTGGGATCCGGTCTTGGACGTGGTTAGAAGCCGCCTTATGTCTTGGAAATCTAAATTATTGTCTATAGGCGGGAGGCTCACTTTAATTAAATCAGTCCTTTCGAGCTTACCGGTTTATTATTTATCACTATATAAAGCCCCCTTGGCGGTGTTAGAGAATATTGAAAAGCTGATGAGAAGATTTCTTTGGGCGGGGGGGAAAGATGGTAGAAGCATTAGTTGGGTGGCTTGGGAGAGTGTTACAAAACCGATTAAGGATGGTGGTTTGGGCATCACGAAGCTCGTGGATGTAAACACGGCTTTATTGGTCAAATGGGCTTGGAGGTTTAAGGTCGAAAGTAACGGGTTATGGAGACGGGTCATTTCTAATATTCATGGGAAGAGGAATAGGTGGCTTTTTCTTCCTTGTAATAAAGCGATCCCAGGTTGTTGGAAGGTTATTGCTTCGTTTTTAGATTGCCTTCGGATTGGGGACAAGAACCTCAAGCTTTTATTTTCGTACAACCTTGGGAGCGGGAGGGACATTCGGTTTTGGAAAGATATTTGGTACGGGTCAATCCCGCTCATGGATAGGTGGCCGACGCTTTATGCGGGGGATAAATTCAAGAATTGTTATGTTTGTGATAGGTTGGTTACGGTTAATGGGGTTACTAAAGTCTTGGATATGGGGTTCTTCAAGACGGATTCTGTTGCTGCGATCTCCGAAGCGCAAGACCTGCAGTGTATGATTACCCAGGTTCAGGTAGGGGATGGTCTGGATAGGCTGGCTTGGGTTCTGGATGAAAGAAAGGGGTTTTCGGTGGCTGCTGTTAAAACAGCGCTGAAGACTGCAGCGAACAGACAGGTTATTCAGCCTGTTTACTGGGAACATTGGGTTCCTTTAAAGGTGAACATCTTCTTTTGGCGGAGCATCAAAGACCGGTTACCGACCCGTGTTGAATTGGTGAAAAGAAAGGTTAACTTACAGAGTACGGCTTGTCCGATGTGCGATGTTGGTGCAGAAATGGCCTCTCATGTGTTGGCAGGTTGTGGCTGGGCTTTCGGCATTTGGTCGGCTGTTGCATACTGGTGCAGAGTAAATGTCAGCGATGTCTCTTCCTTTGAGTCTCTGATGGACTTTCTGAACCGGCTGCAGGGTCAGAAATGGCGAAAGAAGCTGCTTACAGGGCTGGTCATGATCGGGTGTTGGGCTATCTGGAAAGCTCGCAATAAGAAAGTTTTTTCCGGGGTTTCCTTGAGGGTTGAAGAGGTTGTGGCTAGCATTAAACGTCTTTCTTTTTTATGGTTTAAGCATAGATCGAAACACAAAAGTGTATAGTGGAATAGTTGGGTAGAGTTCCCTTTGTATATATTGTAAGGTTTTTGGTGGCGGCCTCGTTTTGAGGTTCGTCGGTTTTTAATGAAGTTCACCGTTCCAAAAAAAGATAACAACAATGTCAACATTATTAGTTTTAGTTCGCTTATGGAAGACTCTAGTTACTACTTTTTGATGATTTTTCTTTAGTTTTATATGACTAAAATTAATTTTAAATAAATCTGTAACACGATTAAAAACAAGTTATAGTTATTTGTTAAAATTCTATTTGATTATACCATGTCTCATGAATTACATTTCACCATGGAAAATGAAACGTGATTAAGGGCACTCAGAGTAATCCTAACTCCCGAACGGTTTCCAGTTTCCCTAATGTGAGGTAAAACCAGGGAATGGTATTCCGAGTCAAGTTATTCTACATAGTGTAACAAAAATGAGAAGGGTGAAAACGATACAAAAAACACAATAGATCATGAAATATGACACAATGAGCCACAAAATATAACACAGTGCCAAAAAATATAACACAGTGTTGAAGAAAAAATGACATAATGATGAAAATAAAAAAAGACACAATGATATAACGCATATTCTAAAAACTACAAGCTAAAACCCCAAAAATCGAAGACTTAAAAACTAACGTCATAGGGTTCAATAAGACGGTTCTAATGCCGCTTGAATGAGTTCAATCGGAGTCCGTTTGATACCCTTCCTACGACTTCCTATTTTTCTTTCACTATGTATTTGATCCTAACCCATGGTATTCCATGTTTCTTGGACGATTTTCCCAAACCAATCTTCCCCGTTCACCCCTTCGCCTTCTTTGCACCTTCTGCAACTCAGTGAACACTCCCAGCATTCCGTTGGCTTCCCCTTCCACCTTATCACCTTTCCACCTTCACATCATCCCTCGACTCCCAATTTCCTCTCTCTTCGAACGACACCAAGTGCCCTAAGAGAACAACACCGAGTGCCCTAATAGAAGTTGATGCATGAAGAAAATTGTTTTAAATACACAAACTAATCAATCCCATAATAATAAATGCTATTTAAAACAAAATATTTTTTTATTATTTATGTCCTTTTTATTTAAAGAAAAATGCTACAAGTGTGAGCCAACACCATAAGATGAAGACATGTAGAGGTGGTAAATGGGGTAAAAGAGTAGTGCACGGCATTGTGGTGGTGACTCTTTGGTCGCTTTGGAGAGTTAGAAATGAAAAGACTTTTAACGGTGTCGATCCTAAAATTCCTATGGTTTTAGGTAGTATTAAGTCAATGTCGTTTTTGTGGTTGAAGAATAGGTCTAAGTTTAAAGATCTCCATTGGGAGGAATGGTGTAAGTACCCTTTGTATATGTTATAGTGGCGGGTTGGTGGTCCTTGCTTTGAGGGCGCACCCCCTTTGTTTTAATGAAAGTCAATTTTCAAAAAAAAAAAGATGAAGACATGGAGTAATTAGCTTTGTGGACCATGACAACTACCACAACCTTTGGGAGGTAGAATCAACCTCCAAGAGTTTAACCTACCAATATTGTTCATGCCCCACAACCCAAGGTCCTCTATCGTCTTTACTCTGGTGTTGAACCACTGTGTCTTCCTACTGTCGGATGATTCCACTATCGTATATAGTTACTTCACAGGATCACAATGTACACACACATACACGTGTATATACACACACGCCCTTGACGTTTAATATATATTGATAAAGTTATTATCTCTCTTTGTTAAGAAATAATGAGAGAATATTTACTCTTCTAGGTCTCACATAAGGTTGAAAACATGTAGTAAAGACTAAAGAGGTAAAGATGAATGGCATAAAGAAGATGAGGATCATATAAGAAGACAAATCAATTGTCATAAATATTTTTTAGGGGCAAGAACATACTCCTACAAAATAAGATTTATAACATTTTTATATAAAGATAATATTGAAAGTATGATATGATGAATTTTTAATAGTTATATCTTTTTTTTCTTCTAAGAAAAATAGTTATTTACAGCTATGATATACTAATTGTGAAAAAAAAAGGAAAGGAAAGGAAAGAAAAAAAATGGTAAAAATTTAAATAGACGGCACATATTAATAAAAAAACATGAGAAAACGTGAGGCACGTGAGAAGATGCTAAATGCTTATTTGAATTTTGTTGTTCATATCTCACCTAACCCACACGATCACGTAGATGCACCTTTAATTCTTTATATTTTAGTTTACTTGTGAGTTCGTTTTTGCTATTGAGCCATCTTTTACGTTTTTTCTATATAATATTCCGTCAAGTCTTTACAGGATTAGGAGGGTGTTTGGGATTGAGTTTCAAAACAACTTATTGACTTATTGGCTTTTTGAAAAAGCAAATTAGTCAATAAGCTGTTTGTGTAACCCAAAAGCACTTTCTGTTTTGACTTTTGGCTTTTAGCTTTTAAGGGTGGAAAAACTGTTTTTAAAAATTTAGAAATTCTGGCTTTTAGCTTTTGGCTTTTGACTTTTGGGAAAAAATTACAAATCTACCACCCATACAACCAATATTCACAATAAGTTAAGCGAAACACTTAAAAAATAATAATTTATTGACTTTTTGACGTTTCTCATCTCAAAAGCTATTCCAAACATTTTTTTTTAAAACTCCTTTTAAAAAAGTCATAAGCCAATAAGCACTTTTGACCAAAAGCACTTTTGCATTTCCAAACTCAATCCCAAACACCCTCTAGATCGTCACATGTGTATTAGATAATAAACAGTAAATGTTTATATATGTAAAACCGCTATGATGGTTTATGTTGAGATATTGACAATTAAGTGGTTAATTTCTCTACCTTTTTTAAGTTAACTAGCTACTATTATTACCGCCCTCTAATACATACATCTTGCAGGATTTAAATAATGCATTTCTAGGACAGAGGGGGAGCATCTGATAGGTTTACGGAGAAAACCTACAAACTCCCAAGAACACAAGACAAGAATAGAGATCAAAGCACAAAGCTTTCTTTAATTTTTTCATTCATACCTTTCTTTACAAACATAAACTGCCTTATATAGGCTCAACAACTAATAGAACTAAACAATGAGAATACATAATAATAGGAATATAATAATCCCACTAACTATGAAAATAACTAACCAAGAAAAATAAAATAACTTGCTAATGCATGGCATGGACTACATGGATTGTGGAGAACATGGAGTAGTGTCGCACTTATCAGCATCTTTACTATCATATCAGGGGTTTTTTTACTTGGTCTCTGGTTGAGTATAGTTATATAAATATTAATAATAAACAAACTAACAAACCTTAGTTTACTTACTTGTATATGATAAGTATGCTTCTCGGTATCGAACGGTGATAAATAATTTGGAGCATGTAATTGTAATATATGAACAAACAAAAAACGAATTATTGATGATTGTTAGGTGATATGTTATCAAACGACATAATTTAATGTAACACTTTGGTCATCTTGAGGATAAAAATAAGGTACTTTTAGAAGTGGGTATGGTTGAATGTGAATCAATATTTAATTATTAAAGTTAACAAAGTTGAATTCAATTTAAGCGACCAATAATACAATATTACCCAATTCAAAAAAAAGAAAGTCGAATACTATTTCAGCTAAAAATAATACAATATGACTCTATTAAAAAAGTCAAATTCATTTTAAGCTAACAATAATACAATATGACTAAACTAAAAAAAGTCGAATGTTACTTAAGCTAACAATAAGACAATATGACTCAATTAAAAAAGTCGAATTCAATCTAAGCTAACAATACGACTCATTCATAGTCCTATTATCCATTTTGTGTATTTTGTGTTTTTTTATGGCATTGTATGTATGTTTTGTAGTTTGGAGTATTCTTGGACATCTCTTAAAATCTCTCTAGATCGTGTACGTTTTAATACCATGTTAAGGTATCTTGATTGTACTCTTAATATATCAATTGAATTACATGTATAATGATAATCAAATACGGCATTTCGTGGCATTTAAGAATTGAGCATGTAAAAAATACCGTTGTGTTGTAAAACAACGACCTACTAGCAACATACAAAGTATAAGAACTATGAACAAAGATTAGAGGAAGATAGATAGAATAAAGATGTCTTATAATTAAGTGTGTCTAATACAATATACAAAGCCTCTATATATAGGCTCACACATTAATACAATGAGTAATGACAATTTGGTGTTAAGGATGTGGAGAGTCACCATATTATTTGTGCATTCATAACACTCTCCCTTGACTATCCACATAATGTAATAAAACAATACACAATTCTTATAATACGCTTGGTGATGCTGCCTCGTTAAAAACTTTGCCAGGAAAACCCAGTGGGACAAAACCTCAGCTAAGGGAAAAAGAGTGCAGGGCGTATTACTCTTCCTGATACTTCTGGATCAGGTATGTTGCCTCATTAAAAACCTTACTAAGAAAACCCGTTGGGACAAAACTTAGTGAAGGGAAAAAGAGTGCAACGTGTCGAATACTCCCCCTCATTTTAATATGTATCATTTGAATGATGGTGTCGATCTTCTAAGAAAGTTGCTCAAAGTTTTGTAGTAAATAATTTGCGTTCTTGATCACTTGACGTGAAAATCTTTAAGTTGAATCATTGATGTATGATCTTCATTCCAGAATTTTAGTCCCTGCTCTCGTAAGTGCAATTCTTTAAGTTTAACTAATGTTGTCTCCTCTCGTAAATAAATGTCACAAGATCAACAAATGTGATGTGTTATATTCCCTGCATCTACAAGACTAACCAAACTTGTTTGCATGAGTTAGTAAAATATAATCAAATATCGCTCATACCTGAAGTATTTGTTTTAACTCATTTCGGTGTCTCCTCGCTTGACATAGACTATATTATGATAATAAGTTCATGTGAAAAATATAATAATCATGCATAATTAGCAAGACATATACTAATGTCTATATATATTTAACTATGGTACTTCTAGAGTGAAAATCTCTACTTTGGTAGGAGATGAAATGAATAATTTTCCATATCAAGTAATTGGACAACCTTTAATGCACTTTAAATATGAGCTATGTCCATTGTAAAATGTCCCACCATCTTTTCAAGATATACTTTGATGGATTGGTAAACATATCACATATACTCGATTATAGGTCAAGCAACAAGTGCACTATGTCAAGGACTTTCAAAAATCCCCCTTTTAAAAGTTCTACAGAGTCTCTCGATAATGCTCAGACATTATCACTGTAAACTGCGAGTGAACTCTTAAAAGAAACCTTTTGATACAAGCTGGATAATACAATCAAACTTATGTTGCTCTTTATTGGGATATCTCATGAGTTTTATAACACCCAACCCCCTTATTTAGTCCATACATATTATATTACCTTTACATAATACTTCTTAAGGTATTGATATCAATGATGCAGACATCATCAGTCCATCAAGGACTTTTCCATCTTGACCAATTACGCAAGTACATTAACTCTTCAATTGGAAGAACAATAACATTTATTTCTCCAATATATATTGTACCATTCTTATACATTAAAGTATCATAATCACCAGGTTCAGTTTATCACCTGTGGTGTATTGGTGCACAATAATTACATCCTACGATATTTCGTATTACCTTTTAAGCACTCAGTTGCTTTAGGATACTCATGAGGAGTTCCACTTATATTCAATTCAATCATATAACAAACATAACGTATTTAGAATTGAATCTATTTATTCCGATCATAACGTTCTCGAGAACTTACGTTACAAGATTTTGACACATTAAATCCTTCATCAGGTATTTTCATGTAAACTTTCAGTGTCAAGTAAATCATGATATTTATAGACGCATTTCAATTCTCTCTTTGCATTACCAGACTAATAACACAATGAAAAATCATTGTATCCACCACTGGAGAATGCGTCTCCTCATAATCAATTATGGGTCTTTGCGAAATTCTTGTGCCACCAATTTTACCTTATATCATTTTCTTTCAAATGTTGATTCGCACAAAAGACCTTTTCGTATCTATATGTTTTACAACTTTTGTTGTATGGACTACTGGTCCAAAACTTTTCTTTTCAATAGAGAATTCAACTCTGCCGCATTTGCGTCTTTCCATTTCGGCCAATCATTTCTTTGTATTCATTCATAGGCAGATCTTAAATCTTGATCCTCATTTTAAGCGCTACATTACATAAAATTTATAACGACGTCGATTTTATTTCGATTCCATGCATTTCGTAGACATGATACTATATAACGAGATCTCTTTATTTTCAGGTACCTGAGGTTCTTCTGGAACCATCATGTCTAATGTCTCTTCAGGAGACCTTTTTACTATCACCTCGACTTGACCATCTTTCTTACTTGCTCCAATTTCGAGGATTTTTATTTTTGGAACCGACTAGTCTACCATGCTTCAGGCATGCCATAGACATATCACCAATGTATGGTTGCCCTTTCTGGGACACTAATTCAATTGGAGCACTAGCAGTTGATACATGTGACTTAGCTAGCCACTATATTTAGGTCAGTGAATACATCTGGTAATCAATTTATTCATGTAAATGAATTATCCTTTGTACTTTCAGTTCACACTTATTAATTTGAGGATCAACTGATAATTCATTTCATCTTTTCAATTGCTTTTTATCTCCCCCTCATGTTGGAAATATTGATTGTTAAAATAAAAATCAATCAATCAAATCGCACCTTTAACGACTCTAAGTACGTGGTTATCAATACTTATTCTTATCCAACATATATTCTCAACATTCTTTGAAGTCCCATCTTTTGTGCATTGTGGTGGATCAATTGCAAAAAATATCGCACATCAAAACAAATAAATGGGAAATGTTTGGTTCCTGACTGAAAACCAATTATAATAGGGAAAGGTTAAATAACTTATTGGCTTGATGTGGATTACTATTAGTCATGTATAACCACATGTACTTATATATAAACATGTACTTTTGCTCTCATCATTATTATCTTTGCAATAAAAATTAGATGTTTAGTGATCTTCTCACCAAAACACGTATTCTAATTATCATTACTAACTTGAGAATTAAATTCACAATTATAAACATGCCACTCTGGAATAACATGCTTGCTATCTTATTAGCTAAGTCATAAATCATGCAAACTTCAGGTTGCGAACTTAATAACCATTTAGACGATGCATCGATTTTAAATACTAAGTGGTATAATGTTAGGATATATGTATCCTTTATTCACTTCCAGAATATTTAGGGAAGCTCACCCTATATGGCAAATATATAATTTCACTTTTTGAGCAAACATTACATGATATGTATAAGATGGAAGAATCCTTAAGTTTTTCATTATGTTCACATCATCATCAACTCGGTGTGGTCTTACCGGTCATGCCAACTAATTAAATAATTATGATCCATAAATTCCTAGTTTATGATCATATATGTATTACTTGCACGTATGTAATACAACCGTAAGATATGAGAGTATGTATGAAATATTCAAACCATCATCTCATTATTAATCATGACCATCATTACAATTCCAAATGGTTAATCTCATCATTACAAATTTCTCAATTATCTCCCTGATCATTACCTTTACAATGATCAATATGTAGTCACATTCAATTTAGGGAATGGAGTATAAACAAAACAAGCTTCATAACTTTTCATTATTTACTCAATCACCAGAATATGAGATGATTTCAAACTTTTCATACTCTCTTAAGGATATGGTTACTTCAAATTATTAGACATGTTGCACTCTTGCTTGTCAAATACACGACAAGAAATACGAGAGAATAATATATCACTATTTTAAACATTCTTTTTATACACATGTTTCACATATCATATTCTCGTGTAATTACTTACTTAGTGTGCAACTTCTTGTGATCGATTTCAATGTTAACATGTTGACCATATTATCAACATGACGATCTTTACAATTTCCTCGTTCACCATGATCATGACTTTTATACCGATCATTGTATAATTATCACAATATTAACTTATTTGATCTCATTAACTTGAGCATCATAATCATTTCCTTAACCACCGTGATCATGAACTTTACATGATTCATTATACCATCACATTCACACCAAGGAATGGATTATAACTACATAACTTCATGGTGGCATCGTTATCCTTAATTATGTACATGGTCATGACTTTTTACAATGATCATTATATCACATTCACTTAAGGGAATGGATTAGAACAATACAACCTTCATGGTGGTCGTTTCAAACCTAGCATAAATATTTCTTAATAATATTGCTACTTCAAGAGCATATATGAGATATGACAATGGAAACTGTTTTAATCAACTTGTATAAATAATCTTCTCATCACATAACACTAATTGAGAAGAAGTTATATGACCGAATCATTATGATTTATCGATCAAAATTCTTACAAGCTTCCATAAATTTATAATAAATGAATCTTGATCACAATTAAATCGTATAACTTGTGACAATATACCATAATGTTCTCTTCAAAATTGATAACATACGAAACACAATGTATACATAAAGTTGGATTATATACTTCATGATGTTATAACGTGTAAATAAAACAAGGTATGGTAACCTTTATGAAATAAAGTGTTTTCATCATTTATAAGAAAACATATAATTTATGTATTAGTTTACCATGAAATAAGAGGATATCATATATCTATATATTTGAGTAAAACCAATTGCTTAGAACATAGCAATAAAAAACCTATGGGTATTATAATCAACCACGTAAAAGCAAAAGTAAAGATATTTAACCTTATTTGTAAGACAATTATTTCAAAAATAAAAATAATAAAACATAACCAAACAACAAACTAGTATTAATAATCTCTCTAGTTTAATTTTGACAGGAGCCAAATCTAAAAGAAAGTATTACATATATATATTATATATGTATTAATTTAAAACTGAATTTTACTGTTCATGAACAGTTCCACCATTTTTTTTAATTTTTTTTTTCCTTTTCCCACACTTTGATTTACAAATATATATGATTTCTTTCATTTAAAAGCACAAGTGGTGTGGGTGATGGAGTGGTTTGTGGAGACTTTCTTATTCCCAAGGTCATATGATCAATTCTTGGGGGAGGCTATCCATTTTGTTTATTTTTTTCCTTTTTTTCCCTTTTCCCACACCTTGATTATTTAATAAAAATGTCATACTCTAAAAAGCAAAAAAAAAATAAAAATAAATAAAAACTGTGGCACTTCAATAAAGATAATTATAGGTGATCTCACAAATCATCTCTATTTTTATTTTTTAACGGCATCTCACAAATCATCTAACATCCATAACCATAGATGCCATTAAATTTCAGCTTATCATGTGGGGTTTTAAAGATTTACCAAAGTAAACTACAAATTCTATTTACTTTAGCGGATAGTGATCAGTGGTCTATGTTATTTTTTTTATATTTACTTTCATTAAAAAACGGAACGGAAGATCGACCAAACTATAGAAAGGAAAAGCAATCAAACCCAACCATACATATTAACAGTTCGGCGCTGCAACGCGCGCCTTCATAATCCTAGTATATATAAATTTAAACTAACCATGAATAGTAGAAAGGTTAATTTAGTGATTTCAAGTTTAAAGACACATGTCTTTCCTTTGCCAACATGAGTCACTTATATGCATATGCAGGTGTCTCTTCCTGAGTCACTTATGTTGTGATTCATCCATTGTACCTTACACGTGGAAGCCTCTAAACCTCCACAGCTTACCCATTTTCTTATAATCGTTATCACCCCCACAGCTTTCTACCCTCTGCAGTCTCACAACCACACGCTTCCACTTTCTCTCTATCCAAAGCTTTCTCATTTTCTCTCTTCCGTTCTCCTCTACCACCACCGCCCCGCCACTTTCGTATCAGATGAGCTGCACGTCGCCATCACCGGTGGAGACCCGATTTTCCCTGCAACTCGACTTCCCCAACGGTGTCTATCCGTCTCTGTGCACGACGACAGACATCGGCTACGGCTTTTCAGTTTTCGATAATGACGACCATGGTGGTCAGTGGTTGCGGCAACTTGGATCATTATTGTAGTACCGGTTGTTCCCATAGATCTGAACATGGACGACGGTGGTTGCGATACCATGGTCTAAACACGACCGAAGGTTGTTGTTACACGTGATGGCCGATGGTGATGGTTAGGCCTCTTTTTTGCAGTCTTCACCGAGACGAAGACGCAAACTATATTCATGCTTCGTCAGTCGTCATCACCGAACATTTCAAGCCATAATTGCAATTTTTTAAGTTGTATGTGGGGTTGTATAGAAGATGAGAGTGGGGAGGTACAGAGAGAGATGATGCAATTTACATATCTTTGTGTTTATTGCGTTTTCAGTTTTCAACAAAAATTAAAATTAAACTTTTGTTTTGTCACTTTGTGTGACACTATTTTAAAGATCTAAAATTAGCGATGGCACTTAAATTTTGTCACCAAATTGCATAGGATCACATTTGTTAAAACTCCATTGTAGTATTAGCAACACAAGTTTCTAAATTTACAAAAAAGAATTCTTTTGTAAAACTAAAGTGTAAAAATCCGTTATAATAACATAAACGATTTATGTTATTTTCTTGGTTTAAAGACAAAATTAAAAACTTATTAAATACATAAATGACAGGAAGCTATAATTTTAGTCTATATATATATATTTGTATACAATAAGATGCAACAGAAACTGAAACTTATATGCAGATTGCGACGTGAATATAAATTTATTTAAAAACTATGAAACTATAAATTGCATCAGATTATCAAAACCATAGTCAATTTTATAGTTTCAGCCAATGTAATCAGCATACTATTAGGTATGTCTGTTTTGCTGCTTGCTATACCGATATCGTAAAGTTCGTCACATTTGAAATGTCAAAGCCATCACCTACAATACCTAAAACGGTATAAAAACCAATTACTTTCAATAACCGACTTAAACCTGCCCCGCTGCGAAGCGCGGTTAATCATACTAGTTTAACTAAATATATAGTCTCAAGACCTTCTATTTTCTCCATACATGAATAAAGTTGTAAATATAATTCAGGGATAAGGTCAAGCCAATGAGTATTATTATCTTTTTTATATTTCAAAACTCTATTCAAACTAGAAGGTTTTATATGGTACAAATCAGAACATACGAGGGCTTATTTTATAGACATAAAAGACGACATGTTATAGGGCGTTCATCTTAATTTTTTTTCGTTCCATGAACAGAGCAAGAATAATGTGCATCAATATAATACAAACAAACTATAAAAGCGCAGTTTACCTTAATACCTTATATTCCGTTTGAACTCTTCATTTTCAGAGCTAAAAGTATATCCATGATTAGTTTTGTTTCGGAACAGAATTAATGAGTCCATCATGTCCACACAGCCAACATCCGGAATCCTCAAAAGACAAAAAAAAAAAAAACATAGAGGCAGGTGTTGAAGGTATTGGCTTATTAGCACTCTCGTGCTGATAACGTGTTGTAAAACAACGACCTACTAACAACATACAAAGTATAAGAACTATGAACAAAGATTAGAGGAAGATAGATAGAATAAAGATGTCTTATCATTAAGTGTGTCTAATACAATATACAAAGCCTCTATTTATAGGCTCACACATTAATACAATGAGTAATGACAATTTGGTGTTTAAGGATGTGGAGAGTCACCATATTATTGGTGCATTCATAACACGTTGTTCCTTTTTAATGAAACCCAACCCCAAAAATTGAGTAAGCAATTTGAAGAGGCAACAAATCGATGTTGATGTTGAGGCACGTCATGAGGGAAGATAGTGTTGTCATGAATGCATTATCAAAGGGTAGACAGAAGAAGCTGAATGATAATCACAATGTTAGTATGTCACTATTCATTACCCTTTTAAAATCATAAAGAGATAAAGCAAATTGGAAGGTTTTATTTTGTAATTCAATTTTTACTCCACTTTTAATTATATGAAATGAGGTTTTTTAGTTCGCATGCATTGGCGAAGCTTGACCCGAAGGTTGGGGGGTCGGAAGTCACTAGTTTCGGGGGGTCGAAACCCTATATTTTCAAAATTTTCTATACGAATACTATATAATCGGAACTTCTGCGTAAAAATTCGGGGGGGTCGGCTACCCCTCTCCGCCCCAGCTAAGTTGCGCCCCTGTTCGCATGGGAGAGAACTATGGAGTGTGCTGGTTAGAAGCATAGGGTTGTAAATTATGTCAAATACATGAATCAAAACACAACACTAGTTGACACAAAACACAAATTAAAAGAAAAATATAGTTTATCTTGTGCATACCAATGCCAAGAAATCATAATTTTAAAATCAAATATGCAAATGTATATATTACAGCTAAATAATTAATGTTATAACTAGTTTAACATAAAATTCCAGACAATTTTAGTTATGAAAGAAAACACAATTTAAAAAAAAGAGACATAAAAAATAGTCGATTAAACGAGTTAACATATGAACCCATCATGTTTATTGATCCTTGATATGTTTAGATACTCGTGCTCACATGTTAGACCCAAAATTTATCCAACTTTTAAACTAAACCTAAACCAAAACCAAATCCGTAAATTCTGTGTCACATTTACATAACTTAATTTTATGATCACCCCTCAACAAAATAAACTGCATATAATTTCATTTTCAATCCTTTATCCTGTAACATCCCGTTTTTTTATATAAATAAAATGTGTTGGTTCATAGTTATTAGTGAATGAGACGGGTCATTGATAATCAAAACGAACCAAGAAGATGCGAGGTGGATATTTATGTATCTAATTGTAGTTGGCGAGCAAGTGACGGTTAGCATGAATATTAGGGATGTGAGATCTAGGCGAGTGGTTAGGATTATAGGAGGTCGTTTAATAATAATATAATTATATTTGAACCGAACTATGTTTTTAATGAAACTTAGGTTGACGCGTAGATAAAAATTGATTCGCCTTAGCAGTATATTTGAAATCTTATAAAACGTTATATTTTCAAAAGTTATACGAAAAAAAAAAAAACGAGTGAAACATCTTAATTAATTATAATAATATAATAATAAATATAATTACTATAAAAATTAAGTAAGTGTCGGATGTGCATAAGAAATGTAAGAATGTGAAATATCATTAAGAAAAAAGAGTTTACTTGCCAACGAAATTTGGCATGTAAGGCATACAAAGTCGGTTCAATTATCTATATATTATCATTGTGTTCGACTTCAAACATTTTACTTTTGTTTTCCTCAAATTATTCAGGTACATAACTTCTTTTTTTTACTTTAAGATGTGAAAATAAAAATCATTATGAACATATGTACATGTCTGTATATGCGTTATGTGCAAATTATATATGTTATCTAAACAATACCAATAGCATATACTAAATATTAATTCTTATAAAATAATAAATATCTATAGTAATAAAACATAAGACTAAGTGCACGGGTGTATACATGAATATGTATATTGGGTATATAATATTAGTAATCTATAGAGTGAAGATACCTTCAAATGGAAGTCGGTTAGAACCGACATACAAACTTAGTCGAGTTATGTCGGTTAATGATGGTCTATAAATAGAAAATGTAAAAGCTCATTTGGGGATCGATCATATATCAACTTTCTTTTACACAAGAATCAGGTATGTGTTTAATTATCAATTTAGTTAATTACTTATTAGTATTATCTATTAGTTATATTATTATTTCTAGGTGTTAGGATTATTATTAGGGATAGGTATTGGGTAGCCTAGCCTTAGTTAGGCATGGACTGATCATCCATGCTTAAATAAGGTAGCGCTAATCAATATCCAACTGTAATAATAATTAGTTAGGTGTACTGTTACCTAACATAGGGTGGTATAATTGTATCAGGACCCTGAGATATTACCCGGTTGTATTAGCTTTGTCAATTAAAAAGGGCTCATAAAGAGGTGAGTTACTTAAACTATTTTCAAAACCTGATACTTACTCATAAAACTGTTTTGGTGGTGATTGATCATGTATATGCATCGAACCATAGGTGTGGCATCCAGGGTGTTATATATATTATAATGATCATTATATTTTCCCGGGGTGTGGACATACACTTACAGCCTCATGGGGTGTATCTAGGCTGTATGTGTGAATATATAATGCCTAGTCCGGATATATGATTATGGTGACATGCAATGAGCTCATACTTGATCAATAAAATTGTTTATGGGGTGTTTTACTGATGAGTCAGTTTATGTGACTCACCAGCTGTGTGCTGACGTATTTTTATTACTCGAGCATGTATCACAGGTTGGTGGTGTAAGGAATGGGAGTTCCTAGCTGAGAGTTGGAATACTTTAGACGGTTTATCTTATTATAGTTAAGCTTTGTTTAGCTTGGTGGTACTTGGATTGCTCTGGCTTGTAATAAACACTGAATTTATGTAATGAGATGACGTTTTCGCTTTAAGTTTGCGCCGACTGGTCACTGTAAGTGCTCCGGCCTGGGCGGGGTGTGACATATCCCACGTTAAACCCATCATTTTCTCTTCTTGATAAATACTATATAAAACATCACCGTGTTATAGATATGAGATATCAAGTATCTAAATGAGTCATATTCATGTTAAACACATGTTTTAATCGTGTCGCCCTTAACCTATTAAATACAATTAAACTATAGTTATCAAAGACGCAAGACACACTCAAGAGGTAAAGGGTGAGCCTGAGACCTTTAGGCCTCAGTACAAGGCGCTTAAAAAGCAAAGACTTTTTATATACCAGACGTATAGTATAAAATACACTTTGTAAGGGGTTAGATTGTTAGACATGTTTTGGTTTCTTTACGTTGTGTTCCCGAGTTAACTTAACGAGAGAAAGGAAAGGAAATAAAAGGAAAGAAAATTTTGATTGTGTTCTCGAGTTTCATTTAAGGAAGGAAAAGAAAGGAAAACAAAACATTGTGTGTTCTCGAGTTTCACTTAAGAAAGGAAATGGAAGGAAAAGTATGCAAAATTCTTTAGGTTAGTTTTCCTTCCAATTTGAAAGGAAACGGAAGGAAATGATATTTATCTTTTCTTTTCCTTTCCTTCGGTTCTTTTCCTTTGTTTTTCATCTTTAAGTTGACTCGGGAACACATCATTAGGGCAAGTTTAGGTTGATTTCATGCTTGTCTAAGGTTTGTATAATCATCCCAAACCCGTTGAAACAAATTCTAATGATTTTTACCAAAACTATTGTCAATCCTTGGTCTGAAAAATGCATATGAGGCCCCGAGCCCACTTTTAAAGCGAAGCGAAAAGATTACAATTTACTTAGAAAAGTAAATCTATATGCGTGTCCAAGTGAGCCTTAGACAAATCCAAAAACAAAAGGACCTAGTTTCAACTTCTAAAAACACAAATCAATCCCACACAAAACCCTAACCCCCAAATTCAAAACCCTAATATTGATCTTGATATCCAATTCTTCAACATCAATGGCTTCCATCACAAAGCTTCGATCTTTACCCAAACCCACTTATCAAAACCTTTATCCACTATACCCATCACAATCCCGTTATCTTTCATCCATTCTAAACCCTGATTCGTCCACCCCTTTATCAAGCAAAGAGAAATCAAGAACCGCTCTTTCTTTATTAAAATCTGAAACAAACCCAGAAAGAATTATTGATATATGCAAAGCAGCTTCATTAACCCCAGATACCCATCTTGATCGTGTTGCATTTTCACTCGCTATTAAAAAACTCACAGAGTTAAATTATTATGAGGGTATTCGTAATTTTATTAATGAGTTGTTTAAAACAAGACCTGATTTGAATACTGAAAAGTTTGTGTCGAATGCGATTGTTTATTATGGTCAAGCTGGGCTTTTGGATAATGCACTCCAACTGTTTGATAAAATGCCTGAGTTGGGTTTGGGGTATAATGTGAAGGCGTTGAATGCGTTGTTGTTTGCGGGTGTGGTGGCGAAGGATTACGATACTGTGAAGCGGGTGTATCTTGATTATCCGGGGAAGTATGGGGTTAAGATGAATGTGGATAGTTATAATACGGTGGTGAAGGCGTTTTGTGAGGCAGGTGAGACGAGTGCGTGTTATTCGGTGACGGCGGAGATGGTTAGGAAGAAGTGTAAGCCGAATGCGACGACGTTTGGGCTTATGATTGCGGGGTTTTATAAGGAGGAGAAGTTTGATGATGTTGGGAGAGTGTTGGAGATGATGAAGAAACATGATGTGGCGGTTGGGCTTGGGACGTATAATATTAGGATTCAGAGTTTGTGTAAGCTTAAGAGGAGTGGGGAAGCGATGGCGTTGGTTGATGGGATGCTGTCGAGGGGGATGAAGGCGAATGTGGTTACTTATAGTCATTTGATTCATGGGTTTTGTAGGGAGGGGAAGTTGAATGAGGCTAAGGAGATGTTTAAGAAGATGAATGGTAATGGGTTGAAACCGGAAAGTGATTGTTACTTTACGTTGGTTCATTATCTTTGTAAAAGTGGCGATTTTGAAGGAGCGTTGGAAATTTGTAAGAAAAGTATTGAGAAAGATTGGTTTCCAAATTTTTCGACTATGAAGTTGCTTGTTGAAGGGCTTGCAAATAGTTCAAAAGTTGATGAAGCTAAAGAGCTTATTGAAACGATGAAGAATAAGTTTCCTAAAAAAGCTGATGTCTGGAATGAAGTAGAAGAGAAATTACCGAAATAAAGTGCACTTGAAAGTTGAAACATACGCCACATGCTCTTTCATGTTACAATGCCAAAACCAACATCACTAGGTCTGGTGATACTTTTTTCGAAAGCATAACTTCAAATTAAATTGTTCTTTTGCTTTGCCTTAATAGTTGCTAGTTAGGCTTATTGTTTCTCTTATATCGGTGCATTTTGTTTAAGTATTTAGTTGTTTAAACTTTAAAAAGACTTTGTTTTCTTGCAGAGCAGCTCTGAGCTATTGAGATAATTTTGGCTGGCTTTGTAGGGTTAACTGTTAAGTGAATATATTAGGAACATACTCTTTTGATTGTCCAATATAGTTATATAGGTGACATGCCCATTAGAATACTACTGCAGTATACTTCCATTCAAATTCTGTGCCAAATAGTCATTCTTCTGACCGACCCAACCAGTAAAAATGATATGGCATTTTTTCGTTCGTGGAAATAAAATGGTGATGTGGTATTATCTAATAGTAATACAACTGTAAAATGTAGATCATTTGGGTGGGATATTGTGGTAGGTGAGTGGTAGTTTGTGGTGTTTGGCGGTAGTGGGTTGTAGCTAGTGATGACATACTATGGTGTTGGACTGCAGACATGGTGTGGTAGGCAAAAAATGAGTAACAGATAAATGATAAATTGTTACAAAATTAAACAATTATGTAACTTACAAGTTTAATAAAAGATCATTAAGTTTTTGTGTATTTGAGTTTATATTTTTGTTTATGTTTATAAAGCTTTGTGTTTTATAAAATTGAATGATATAAATAAATGGTTATAAACATAAACGCAAAAGAATGATGTGTTAGTTTCATAGTGGTTTATCAAAATTGATCAAAATATTAATATATAAAGCTCGAGCAATATGTGCAATATGAGCACAGATGTAGTTATCCCTTCTATTCTATTATTTTTTTGACATTAGAAGGAATAAAAATGAAATCCACATTTTATAAATTTATTTCTATTAGCAGAATGAGAATGAGAATTGTGATCATTGATGGATATATGGTTGAATATTACAGTAAAACTCACTTGCTCAGTGATAATATGGCCTACAATTGTATCTTGCTGTTTTAAACTTTTTATCAGATCTTATATTGCTTAGTGTCAGCTTCAAGATTGTGGTAATCGAACCCAGGAATCTTGTTTGCATGTCGGCTCTGGTGGTAGCTGTGGCGGCCCTCAGCAGCGTCCACCATCATACAGATCCTTGGCAAAAACTTCTTAATGATTCCACCATTACTTTGCTTCCTTTGCCATTTAGTTTTAAACAATCCAAAACCACACCAAAATGTGGAACCGCCATTGCCATTGCCGCCATGGTTCTTATTGGTATCCAAAGAGCTGCTTTTAGAGTTAACACGATCACCGCCGTTGTCCAACTGGAGTCTCCTGTAATACTGAATCTCCTTCTTTAACAGGTAACCCATCGTGCCGTGTGTCCCTATCTCCATTAGAGACGCCGCATCACCTGCATTCTTTTTCGGGAACATGATGGTGGCAACTGGCAGTTAGATGCAGCATATGCATTTGGTTCTAATGTAATGCTTTTTAATTGAAATCAGTGATGGCCAATGGGTGGAGGTTTTTAAGTCTTTATCCATGGTGGGAAAGACCACTTTTGGTTGGTAAATCCATTTTCACAACAATAATCACAAAAAAATAAAATAAAAAATTGGTGCTAATGCCTAATATGCATTATAAGTTGTTCATCAGTCATACTTTTGCTCTGGTACACTATAGGTCTCTTCCTTGGCTTTTTCAGGAGCTGGTAGGTGATTTTTACACATAAAAACTTCAATCATATTTGTAATACAACATTTATATAGTTGTGATACAAGCTCTGTTGTAAAACAAGGTCTCGAAGGCCGAGTACTCCCCGAGTAATCGCTACAAGGTAGGTTGCCGAGTACCGATTACTCTACGCCTAGGCCGAGTACTCCCCGAGTACTCTCCGACTAGGCCGACAACTCCCCGAGTACTCCCGACTTCGACTAGGAGGCGCCTAGCGACTTTTGCAACCATGGATACAAGTATAATAACATACATTTATCTGCACATATCGCAATTGAGTATGAAACATAATGTTGGGATAACAACAA
This sequence comes from Ambrosia x helenae, assembly GCA_030844895.1. Taxonomy (NCBI): domain Eukaryota; kingdom Viridiplantae; phylum Streptophyta; class Magnoliopsida; order Asterales; family Asteraceae; genus Ambrosia; species Ambrosia x helenae. The sequence goes on from JAUTDX010002048.1 coordinate 28,377, forward strand.
CCATGGCAGTAAATACCACAAATAGTGTAACTATTGGTAGAGTCTGGAAAGGGTGAGATGTAAACAGACCTTACCTCTATTCCTGAGAAGTAGAGAGGCTGATTCCAAAGAGACCCTTGGCTCTAGAGGTCACAACAAATAAATAGAAGAACAGGAGATATACGCAAGCAGTACCGTTGGGATGAATATGCAAATCTTAATACGACGTACGTACTACTTGTGTTGAAAACATAAAAAACTATACGCCTTAAACCATGTAACTCGAACGGGGTCTATTAAAATTGTTTATCTAAATGAGTTGAGGGTAAGGCGCCTTCACTTTATCCTTAGAGATTGATGGTTTAAATCCTGCAAGGTGCATATATTTTTTTTCTTTTCTTTTTTGTCAAGTTTTTTGTGGTTATTGACATCTTTGTTCAAAATGATTGAACACTTTAACAAAAGAAATAACTAAATCTATGTGACCCATTGTAAGTTTAGATTCAATATCTTTGTTCATACCATTTTGGATAATTGCAATTTCCAAGGTGAAAATAGAAGGTATAATATGGTCAACACACAATGGTGATGGAGATATAGCACCATTGTGTACTACAAAGAATGTATAGCAACATCACAATACTTGACAACAGTCTTGTATCTTGTGCAGTACTAGCTGTACTATAGTGTCTTAGCAGCAGATTCATAAACTTTCATCAGTTCCATCTTTACCTCATTTCCAGCAAATATGAAATCAACAGCTTTTCTAGCTAGTTCAAACAACTCCATCTTTCCAAGACCTTCAATGGACAAATTAAAGATGACATCAAATCACTCATCATTCATTAAATGATGCATCCGATATCTTTTTCATAAAGTTGCACTATTTACAGGGCGGATTTACATGGATGGGATAGTGTCACGTGAGACTGGTATTTGGTAAATCATTTTTTTTTGAACGGTGACTTTCCTTCATCTTTTTATGAGGATAAGTCACACCCGCCTCTTGGCAGGCCCGCCACCCCACATCCGGCCAGACTATTTTGTCTTAACCAGGTCCACGCTGGCATCGGTGTGGGGCTTGGCGTTCCACGAGAACCTTACCACGTCTGTTCTACCTTACTAGACGGGATGACAGCCGCTGTGCGCCCACAAGAACTATGTTCTCTGAGGTAACACTGGTGGGAGGATAAAACTCGTGTTGGCTCAGATTCGAACTTGTGACCACCAGGATCTAGTTCTTATCTTCATTGCTCTGACCACTCCACCATGCTAAAATCATTTTGACACCAGTATACAAAAATATGGATCCGCCACTGTCTCTAATACTTGTCACTGCATCTGTGTGGAAAAAATACTAACCAAAGGCAGAAGATACAAGGGCGTATTCGTTGGAAAGACTTGTCGAGAATACCCCTGAGTCATCTGTGCAAAGGACAATGGGATGGTTTTCCTTGTAAAGGTTGGCTGTAAACAAAAATATCATTTAGATAGGAATAGTGTTTCATTTTTTTCAAGTCTTACAATATACAAAGTTGCAAAAAGAACTAAATATAGGGTTTATGGTTTGCACCACTACATGCATGTGCTAAACACCTTTAGATCCATACGGGTTTGGGTCATAACAAGTTCGTTCCAGTACGGGCTGGTTGACACGTAAAGACTTTCTTACTACAGTAAAGATTAGGGGTGACAATTGTGTCGTTTTGAATCCTTGAACCCGAACACCACGTATACTTTTATTATGTCAACGACATCAACCCAGGCGCACTTAACATCGTGTAACTAGAACACGACCTGTTTAACCCTTCTATCTAAACGGGTCAAATGGCCATCAATGGTTTGACAGGTTTTAATAAACATGTCATAAACGAGTTAACAGGTAAAACCAAATACGACTTGCTTATTATGTGTACCCAAAACCTGATTATTTACGTGTTTAGGAATTGCTATCCTTAGAATAAAAATCTAATTTCTGTGTGTTAGATATACACTTTGATTGACATTTGATAAATCAAGGAATATTGCCACCTCTAAATTTATGTATTAAGAGCAACTAACCAAAATGATGAACATCTACGGTAGAAATTGTCTCGGTTCGGATGTTGGATGTTAAACATATTTCAACCTGTACACAGAAGAAAATATTTACAAAAACTGCTAGAAAAGACACACAAACATATCATTAAAATAGAATAAGAATATGAACCGACCGGGATTTTGTATGATTCCAGTTTTCTCCATTCTTCATCTTGAAAGCAACACGCATGCCCAATTCTACCAGGAAGAAAGTCCAGCATTGCTTGAATTTCAACTGAATTAGGTACCTAAAATCACTATGTCAGTACGGGTTGAAACAGGCCAGTTTGCGTCGACCACACACTTATTGTTCGTTCTGCACTCTGTTTTCATGAATAATATAGTTACAAAAACTCTTTGTTACAATAATTATCTATGTTAGTATGTTACAAATATACACTTATGTGACTTTCAATCCCTTTAATATTTAGGTAAATATATTATTTGTTTTAAGTCAAAATATAGCTCAAATAAAATCCTAAAACAAGAGGACCTCGCCACAGTGAAGTGTAACCGAAAGACCTTGTTCTCTAGCAAACTTCAAAGCCGGGGAAAATGTTTCCCTAAAAATTTCAAAAAAATTTAAACATATTTCAGAATTACCAAAACAAAGCACATGAGCCAAAACGGCAAACAGATTGAAGCTTGATTTTTACCATTCACCAACAGTCGGATTGCCAGAAAGATCAATGCCAATAACACCCATATCCTTCATTTCCAAAGCAAGATTAACCTAAAACATTACTCGCAGTTTCAAGATAAGAGAAAACCATTGTTTGGGTTTTTAAAACTGTAAAAACTAATAAGTAGTGGTGGCATATTACATTGATCGTGCAGGTTGGGTGACGGGTCAAACATTTAATCTTGTGGTACGGCTCGAAACAGGTCTCCGCTTAGGTTGGGTTGACCGAATGCGATTTTTGTCCAATGTATTTTTTATATTTACATAGTGTGTCAAATATGAATACAAAAAAATCATAAAATCCAAATAATAATACTTAATTATTGAATAAAATGATTTAAAAAATTTATGTGTTGAATACAAACTTATGGTGATTTTCAACCCATTTTAAAAATATGATTTTACATGACTTGTAATTCTTGTTGGTATCGCTTTAAAATTAGTGATATCCCTATTAATTAGAAAATTTTTTTTTTAAAGAATAAAACATAACCTAAGATCTTGTAGTAATTTAAAAATCAACTTCTAAAAACTTACGGTTTCCATTGCAGATGCAGTAGACTCACGGCGATCAATGCTAAGTAGAAGTCTAACAATTATCTTCTTTTTCGTGTGAATTTTTGAAAATTTCTCAAGATCGTCACAAGAAAAATTGATGCCAAGATTACTACTACTCACAGATCTTAAACCATCAACAACAGCTTCCATATAGGACCGCTTGCTCATACCAATTGAATCATTCCTCTGTATATACTTTAGTTTAGATCAAGACCGAAAACTCTATCCATCTATTTAAATAACAAGGCATTCATGATAGAATGTAATTGTGTTTACATTTAGGGGTGCGCAAGTGGGCGGGCTAAGTAACGGGTCTATAGGTAACTTTGAATGGATCAAAACTCAAAACAAATCTTTTTATGCTCTTGTTTTAACTGTCTAAGTACCTTATGTGTGGAATATGGTTTAAAACATAATAAAACCTTTTAAATTAAGTGATTTGAGAGCTTGTGATGAAGTTGAACGCACTTTTGATGAGTATCAATCATTTTGACCCGTTACCTTTTTGAAGTCAAATAATTTTGTTTTAACACATTTGACCCATTAGAAATGAAACAAATCGATTCATGTTTCATACAAGCATACGTGGGATATTCGGTAACAAAGTTTTTCAAGGGATGCACTACAACATCATAGCGTTTTTACTTATTTAGGCGAAGTTAAAAGGTTGAAGTACCTTTGGCGTTGTTCTTAACTCCAAATAAACCACATTCTCAGCTGCAAAGTCTTCAACAACCTACAAACAATGAGCAAAAAAAAAAAAAGAGAAGAAAAAAAGATGAGACGATTCTGCATGCTCGGACGCTCAAAAGACAAAACTATATCAAGTTAGAAATTACCATACTTCTTTAGTAATTCTTGTAATCGTTTTGTGGTCTGTGGTAACAACATGGATAAGATCAAACAACTTGAACACTTCACGTAGCGTCCGATCATCTAATTTTCGGTAACAACCAAGATATCAAGAATCATAACATCAGTAAACAAACTAGAAATAACAAAAAATGTACAACAAAAATCCGGAAACGAAGGCATACTTTTCCTAATAACATGCTCGAAATCCGAGAAAACAATGCTACCCTTTTCACCCAATTCTCTAGCAAGTTCTCTGTCCACAATTCAAAAATCCAACACATATTCATTATAACACACCAAAAACATGAACATATCCAAACTATCATCAAAATCGGCCAACCGACAACAAGATATGTAACTGTAACCATGGCTTCACTAAAGTCAGTATTCATGTAACACCCCAAATTAAATACACAAAAAAAAAAAAAAAAATCTTACAGACTGGTTTAAAATAAAGAATTATGTGTGTGTGTAAACATTAAACAAAAGATTCTTTCTTTAACAGATTCATGATGTGGGTATCATAAATTAAATCATAATTGTACTTAAATTATAAGAATTAAAGAGAATAAAGAAAGAAACATACAATAGAGTTGAGTTTCTTATAGAACCATTAAGGTGGGCATGCAATTCCACTTTTGGAATAGAAACCCACCATTCCATCTTTATGAATTAGCTTTTAGTGTTCTTGATTTGGAATTTATGATTCGCAGTAAAGAATCCCCAAATTTGTAACTGAAATTAGGGCACGAAATGAAGACAGTTGAAGGGACTCGGGTAATTTGCTATTTGAATTTTTTTGTTGTTTATTTAAATGGGTCAAAGGGGTTAAGCAATTTAGTTATATACGGGTTGACGAATTGTAAACGTGTTGTGGTTAAGTTGGTAATGGGGAAATGGGTCGCAACTCGCCTATAGTTTGGTTGACGTGACCCATATATATAAATATATTGTTTGAAGAATCTCTTTATTTGTTCTGTCTAATTCTTGTCGTGTTAGGACTTATTCGTTTATTTCCATAAGAGATAAGTTGGACGTACAATCAAAAAGACTTATTAGCAATGTTTATTAAACTGAACCGATCATTGAGCCAACTGATCTACCAATTAATTGGTCTCTTAAGAATCGGATGACTTTATAAATAGTTTAATAATTAATAAAATATAAAAAATTATAGCATTATTAACTTGAAGGAAAGCTTAAAAGTATAAAAATACATAGGTATAAGGACCACTTAAATTATAAGTGTCATTTCAAATATGTTTATTTAGACGTATATGGCAGAACTATATTCTTTGTTGCTCAAATAAAAAAGTTTCTAACTCACTTCCTATTTATAAAATGCATCACTTGTCTAAAATTAATCTTAAGAAAAAAAAGTTATTTAATTTGTTAACTCTTGTAAAATGAGAAGTAAAGAAATTTCTTGAACCAAGTTTGATCCAACCCAACTATTTCTCACGAGATCCGGTTCATGGTTTGCATGTTTAACCCCAAAGCTTAATCAGTTGCTTCACAGTTCACCCCTTAGGAGTTTGGGCTTAGTATTCCAACCCATTTGGACCGGTGGTCCAGCATGAGTTAAACAATAGTGCTTGGCTTGTTAGTCATTACTGTTATCCACCTAGGCACTCACACTTCCACAACTTCTTTACAACCAATTAAATACTTTCGCAATCCTCTTTATAAACCAATCACATGTTGTCTATGTATTCTTTTATACATAAAGCTCATTGTAGTTACTATTTTCCTTACACTACGGAACCAGACACGACCTGCAACAATGTTGCAAATAATAGCACATAATAGGGCTGTTCACGAGCCGAGCCGATCCGAACGAAGCTTTGCTCTTGCTTGGCTCGTTTACAAACCGAACCGAGCGGAGCGGCTCGTTTACAATCGAGCCAAAAACCGAACGAGCATTCATCGAGCGCAAATTTTCCGAGCGAGCGCCGAGCGAGAATCGAGCGGAAAATAATATGGACGATTATAAAATTGGATGTTTCCTTCGATGTTTTCATTGTCGGGTGACAACTAAGGTCAAAATGTACGATGCTAACACTAATATTGAGATCCTAGTGTCCAAGGATAAGGCTTAGATTGAGGCTGGTGAAGTGATGAGCATACGTAAGACAACAGTTATTGCATTGTGACGTAGGTATGATATCAAGCGACAATTAGCGATGGACAACTATTAACATAAAGAAGTCAAGACTGCCACCTCATGACTTATTGTTTTACTATTAAATCTAGTGTTAATATTTTATTGTGTTAAGTGGGCTGGTTATATTTTGTTTGCATATACTGAGTCAAATCCAATAGAATCTTATATATAAAGCCATAAATTTATCTGTAAATTGTGTGTATATTTATTATTAAATAAATAAAAATTTATTCGAGCCGAACCGAGCAGAGCGTACCTTTGCTCGTGCTTGGCCCATTTACAAACCGAACCGAGCCGATCGGCTCATATACAATCAAGCTAAAGATCGAGCGAGCATTTTCCGAACGAGCGACGAGCGATCCACGAGCGGCGAGCGATTTAAACAGCCCTAAGCACATCCTTCCTGCTGCATTTACATATTATGTTTTGAGGTAATCTATTAGGATTGTTTATAACCGAACCAGACACGACCAGTCCATTTTCCAGTCTTAATATATTATCATCATATTTCTGGGCTTAATATATTAGCACAAACGAATTTTCATCAGTATTTCTATGGGTGCAAACGAGCTGAGCTCGACTAGGTTCGAGCGCGTTTAACTTATGAAAGCCCGATCTCGGCTAGTATGTAGTTTTTCAAGTTCGGGCTCGGCTAATTAAATTTTATTAGTTATAAATTTATATATAACATAATAAATTTATATATGATATAGTTTTTTTTCATAATTTTTTTAAATAGGAATCGGGCTCGAGCTCGTTTAAGCTCGATTTGTTTCGAGCTTTTTTTCAAGCTGAGCTCAAGAAGCTTGTGAGTAGCTCAGTTTGTTTACATCCCAAAGTACTTTAATCTCTTCTCATATTGAATTTAGAATTTATTATAATAAATTACGAAGAAGGCTCCAATTTTAGACTTTGCTTTAGGCCTCCAAAATAATTAAGCCACCCCTAAATTGATATTATATGTTTGGTTATTTATTTATTTATTTTTGCGTGTCGCTATCGCTTACACAATGTTATTTTCTTTTATTTAACTGTTCTTGCTATGCAGAGCAGAACCAATGGCATCTATTGCTATCCGCAATCTGAATGTGTTGTACACCATAAATGAGGACTAACATGCCATCTTCTAAATTTGTATCTATTAGATAGCCATATACTAGTATTAAACAGTTGCTCTAGTAAAACAAATGTTTATTCAGTAGTTATGTGTGTCGGGTTGTAAAACTAAAAGCAGGAAGTGACTACTCAAAAGTTAAAAACACGGAGGAAGAAGAATACGTTTGATTATGAAATTGATCAACCAAAACATTTCATTTTACAGAGCAAGAAAGACGTTTTGATGATATTCAAATTTTTGGTGACTTTGCAATTAGGTAATATGTTGGTTTTTGTAAAATTGTTAAGTGTTCGAGCCAATTATAAATGGCTGCATGTTATATGTTGTTTTTTTTTGTCTAATTGTTAGGTGTTCGGGTCATTTTTTTATACATATTTTTTTTTGAATCAAGAAAATGAGTTTCATAAATAAATGCTTGTTTGTATGGTTGATGATGGATATCATGAGAAGCTTTAGAGCTAAGTTTTATGTTAGTGGTCGACTAAGGCTGGAAAAATGTGTTTGCTTTATGAGACTTTAACCTTCTTTCTTTGATTTTTTGATCGGAATACAGAAAAATTCCCACCCCAAAAGAACGTTTATACTCGTGTAAACATTTGGAATTTGGAATATGTTACCTATTACACAATGTTTTCCTAACGTTTAGAATTTTGTATGATCTAACTTATTATTGAAGTTACAATATTACGATTTTTACATTTGCAATTCTATCTAACGTTTATTTTATATTGTAAATAATACGATTTTTTTCGAAATTTTCTGCCACTAAAATTAGTAAATATATTTAATTAGAAATAGTTTTTACCGATACAAATTTGTGTCGTAAAAGGTTTTTATTTATATTGTGGCAAATTGAAACAAACGCCATCCTAATTTAGTACCAATAAAAAAAATAGAGTGGACAAATAATACGAATCAAGTTGTTTTAAGGGTTAGGACTCTGTTCGTGAAGGTTTGCACATTTAACAAACTCTTCAACATCGTGATGGCTCGCGACGACGGCAGAACAGAGACAGAAGCCATTGTCGAGGCTCTTCATGAATACTAGTTGCTAAACCATAAAATATTTACTCATAACTCGACAAGGCAATTACCAAGAAACCATCCTCGAAGCATCTAGCAGTGCATCCTAACACCGACTCCGACGGTTCTGGGGTTGATGATTAGTTTAATTCAAGTTTATTTGTTTGGGATTGCGTTTTGAATCTGATTTTTAGATTATTGCGTTTTGAAAACGCTGATAATTAGTTTTTAGTATTTGGATTGCGTTTTGAAAACGCAGATAATAAGTTTTTTAGGCTACCAAAACGCAATAATCTATAAGCAGCTCAACCCCTGCTTTTCTAAAACGCATAATCTGTTTTGAATAATCAATCCCAAACACCCCCTAAGTAGTTTGTTTAGGTTTAATTATGTACATATTTTAAATTTTGTTGTTTTTTTTTAATTTATGTATTTTTCTTTTAATTTACGTTATTTTTAATTATATATATATATATATATATATATATATATATAATTTTTATTTAAACAAATTTAATATTATTTATTAAAAAATATTTAACTGATTTGCCTTTCAGTTGAGCGAGCAAACACTCCAACACACCATCGTAGATGCTATTAGACCATCACCAATTCAATGTGTTTGAGATGCATTTATGACATGGATAATTTGATGAGAGAGAGCGGAATTTTTTTTTAACTCGGGGCATTAACAATAGGTTCTCTATCCGTATCCACATATTACACTAAAATCACCACAATTTCTCTCTCCTGTTTAATTAAATAATATTTTTATACTTTTATCATAACTTGTTCTCTCTCTTTCACGCACAACCATTGTAAAAAATATTAAAAAATAAATGCAGGAAAACTGTGTTTCTCCAAATATCCTCAATTATGCTGATTAACAGTAGGTTCCTCATATCCTTCACACACAACTCTATCCTTAATTATCACAAATATATAGGTAACCTAATGTGAATGGTCTAAGTGTATACATTTATGGAGAGAGAATGATGTTTGTGAGACTATCTTTAATGGTTAATGTCAAGGGGCATTTTTCGCTACATCAACATTATACCGCCCATTAAAAATGCATAATGGTTAACGTCCTTTAATGGCTCTTTCAGTCATTTATTTCCATAATTTTATCCTCTTTGGGCATTATAATAGAAATGCCCATCTCTTCATGCCCCTACAACACCCATGAAAACGGTGTTTGGGACGTTAATAAGCCTATTCATACCTCTTAAATGCCTATTATGTATGGTCTGAGTAGTGTGGTATTATGATTAAATACATAAAAAATAAAAAGTAAAAAGAAAGAGAGTAAATAGTGAGATGAAATGAAAAAAAAAATTTATAAAAAGTTTCATCTTAAATTGATGATGATCTTACAACACATGATGGGTGTAAAAGGTGGAACTCACATCGTCTACATATATATTACATTTAACGTTCACCAGAAGACTAGGAAATGTTAAAAAAACGTAAGGGTTTCTGGTTGGATGGATACACGCCACTCGGCTGCACGGGGTTGGTAGTTAATATTTATTTCTTCATTAAAAACGAAACAGTGATGGGGTCACCGTTAAAAAAAAAAAAGAACAGTCGCACATGTAGGGTTTAAACTTTAAAAACATTTACAGAACATAGTGGTTGTGCTACAATTAATTATGATTGGTCAACAATCCATAACCAGATCTCATTGGTTTTTATTTCACGTAAGACCCATTAAATAACACATATATTGTTGGCAATTTTTACCAAATTTAATATATATTTTTACATCAATATACTAAATTAAAGTTAATATAATTACGCGTTTTCTTAAAATGTTGGTAAATCATTTTGGTTCACTAGTAGAAGTAAAAAGGGTGTAATGGGTTGGAAGGATTGACAGTCTTTTGATTTTGATGTAACATAATGTATTGGTTGGGTGTCGGGTTCTCCGCCTTGGAGATTCCCGGCCTTGTTTTTTGTTGAATGAAATTAGCCTTCCAAAAAAAATTTAATAAAGAAGAAAACATTCGACCCAACCAATTTAATTATTACGTAACCAACTCATTCTTTTCTTTTTAAATGTTAAAGCTACGTGGGATGAAACAGATAGGCTTTTCATTTCGTTACCTCAGTGTCATGTTAATAGGGGGCTCTATTGCATCATTTCAATAACACACGACAATGGAATAAAGTGTACTCAATTATTTGTTTAATTTAGTTTCAATTTAATTTCTAATTATTTATAAAAATTTGTTTTTTTTTAATTTAACTACTTTTTATTAATTTTTTTAATAAAAACTATTTATAAAACCATCACCCACATCCTGGCTCAAACTTTTTTTCACACCACCATCACCATTTAATAAAAAAGAACTTCTTTCACACCACCATCACCTCCGAATAATCCGACCACAGACAATAACCAAAACCATCACCATCATCACCACCACCAGAATCAAATCAACAGCAGCAGCAACAATCATCAGGTGGGCCCAATTCTTCATCCGTTTTCCCCTCCATTATTGTCACACCCTCAAATTTTCACATGCGGAGTTTTACCGCGAGGCGTGTGACACACCAGGATCCAAGTCAACGGTCACAATAAACGACAACTATATGTAAAAGATACGTAATCCAAACCATGCATAATTCAAAAATCATGATCCAAAAGTAGCGGAAGCATTTTTAGTTTACAAAATCCCAACATGAGTTTAACGTTTTAACATCTCAAAAGCATGATCCTAGACGCGAGTGCGACTCCGCGCGCCTAGCCCGACTACTGCTACCTTAGCGACCTGAGAAAACATGCTAAAAAGTCAACATATGATGCTGGTGAGTTCACAGGTTTTATAATATGCGTTTCGTTAATCCTTCGAAAACCGTTACCGTTACTACTATGCTGTGTGAACGCTAGCAAGGCGTTATGATAATTACTACTACGGTTGAAACCATTGCTGACTGTGATTTGTTACTGTGTGATACCCTTCGGACTACCGTCATCCCTGGTAGGCCCTGTGTGATCGAGACAATATGCACCCGCCCGGCCTCCAGCCGTCGAGTGGGGTTTGTCAGGCCCAATAGCGTTATCCACATTTCCCCACTACATACCCGTATTAGTGGTTTCTATGGGATTTAGATGAGCCGTATAGTAATATAATGATAGCCATAGTATAACTTGAAATCATGTGTTTAAAATGTGTAAGCATGTTTCTCCCCCGAAAACAAAAGTGATAAAAGTGGGGCCGTGAATTCACCTTAGGTTGCGTCTTCAGTTAAAGAGTAAACCGACACGTGTGTGATAGTCCCAACTAGTGGCGACCTATCATAAGATGTGTGTGAGATGTTAGACTAATAACCCGTTAGGTTCATTAGTCCCCAAATGTCCAGTCCATGACCATTATACGTCTGACAACACGTTTGACTGATAACCTAACCACACAAGACAAGACCCGACATCCCATTGGTGACCCGACATCCCACGTGTTATCCAAATATAAGATATCATGCAACATATGCAATTAAACACTTAACATGCGTAAAAGTTCACCAAGTCTAGCATGCAGTTCAAATAACGCATAAACGAGTCCGAACACGTGTTACCAAGTTATTATTAGACATGTCACAGGGTTCCTAACATGTTCCTAGGTGTCAAACCATGCCCCGGGATGTTAAAATACACATATAACAGCAGTTTACGCGATTAGAAATCAAACATGCATTTAGGAAAGTCAACTAGTGATTAGGATGGTCAAACTAGCATTTAGGATTATAAATGCATGTTTTACACACGAGTGGGAGCCTAATCGCCCTTACTGTCAGGCGATTGGGCCAATCACATGTTCAAACAGGCGATTAGGACTCCCCAATCGCCCCCTGCAGGTCTGTTCCACTTTTTCGCGCGTTTAACCCTCCAAATCAGATCCGAAACATGTGAAAACACCCAATATCAAACCCATAACATTTATAAACATATTTCAAGCAAAAACCCCTAAATTATCATCATCCTAACAGCCCCGAATGCAAACGTTTTCCCAAAATAGCATATTTATCATGTAAACATCACATCAACATGCAAAGCTTACCCTAAATGGCAAATATTCAGATTTCATCACATAACGACGTTGTTTAATATTACCCTACTATTCTAGAATCAACCTAGGGTAAACCCTAACCTTATCCACACAACAAAACACATCATATCCTCATAATTCCTTCAGAATCATTCAAACGGGTCAAAACACCTATTATCACCAATACACAACCATAAACGTCCAAACTCCTCAATAATCATTCTAGCAACCTATTCATCATAGAAACATATCAAACACACAAGAATCCATGCATTTACATCATAAAAATCCTATCTTTGCATGAAAATCATCATATAAAGCAAGTTTGAAGGTTTAGGTTTATGTAGGAACTGTTTTTAATAAGTTTTAAAGACACAAACACATAGAAATCAGGTCTGGACCTTTAGGGAGCAAAACAATATCATTTACAAAGGTTTGGGATGAAGAACACACCTTGGATTTGCAAGATAACTAGTTGTAAAGCTTGGAAAGGTAGGTTTCTATGCAAAAACGTGTTCCAAAGGGTGTTTGTAGGTTAAGAGAGGTTATGTGACGTCTAGGGTTGCACAAATGACGTTTTACAAGTCAAGGGTGGTATTTATAGGCGTTTCTAGTCGTAAGACATGTTACAGGCGATTAGGGTGCAGCAACAGGTGATTAGGCCAATCACCAGTTGCCAATCGCCTGTTACCCTCTGTAATCACCTATAACAGCAGGTTTTGGGTTTTCGACGCGTTAAACACTATTTTAACATATATAAGCACGTATTTACATACCGACAATTCATATAATGATTATAAACACATAATTCATGAAAACTAACACGTTCACATTCGTTCACGAATTCCCGAACTCGAGACTTGCGTGTGTGCAATAAACCCGGCGATTCTACGAATCGCCAATCCTTGTACCCATGGTTATGGACCGACTCCCAATGACCCCGAGGGTCACTGTAACGACTCCCGATGATTCCCAGAACCATCCCAATGACTCAACTGACCTAGTTATGTAATGTATGCACGACTCGCTAAGGTAGAATTACTGATTTGTTAAAAGTTGTTAACAAGAGTTTGCCGGATGTCACAATTATGCTCACGATCCATCACTAGCACCTCTCCAATGGCGGCTGGGAAATAGAGGGGGTGACGCTATCGACTGAAAATTTGCGTGCGTGGAGAGCGCGCAATTCCATACCGCATATCCTGACTACTTATATGTAATCTATGTATATTTACGTCTTCCTGCCTACTCGCTAGCTTCTTGGTAGCGGTTTTATTGGCCTCTTTTGGTTATTGGTATTCGCCATTAGAAAAAATGTGTCCGTGTTATAAGGATATATCACTTGGGGACCTGTGCATCTATACATATAATAAACCAAAGCAATTTTAATGACATGGCACTTAAAGAGACATTCTCCTCTTTGAGTGTGCCATGTGTCATCCTATGTGGCATTGAGATATTTTAGGAAAAAAAATTTAACAATAAAATTGGATTTTCCTATCTTATGTTTCCTCCCATAATTTTTAAACGTTAATATTTTTAATATACGAGATTTTTTAAAGAAAAAAATTACACCAAATTAACGAGCGTTTTATTATCTTTCCAACGAGTACCATAGTGCTATATAAAAAACGGAGAAAAAAAACGACTATTTTTTGTGAGGTTTTGTTCATACAGGAAACAAAACACAAAGTGTTCAGGTAAATCATTAATCATGTATAGGCAAGTCAATAATTATGTTCAAATCAGTAAATATGAATTCTATTTTCAACATGCGTTAGCATTGGAGTTATACATTGTTTTAGGTTATGTGCTACCCGAAGCTTTCTTGCATGTAACTGTAAAACGAATCATTATATTTCATATGTAAAATTAATATGTCATATTTGATTTCTCAACCCCGGGACGTTCCCGGGGTATAATCTAGTATTAAATAAATTAATTTCTTCAGGCCACTAAAAAATATGTAAATTGAACGTATTGTTTTTTGTAGTTCCATAAACACATGTTCTTGTAAGTTTTTTTTTTTTTTTTGAACGGCAAATTTCTACTCCTTATGGGACTTGAACCCATGACCTCCCCCTTAGGTGTTCCTAGAAGCTTTGCTTCTACCATTGGGCCACCAACCCCAAAGGCAAGTTGTTCTTGTAAGTTATACCGCACTTGTAACTATGTAAAATATGACTTACATTACAAATGTGAAAGAAATGTAGAGAAGTATAAAGTTTTGTCGCACCATGTGTAAAATATTTACATACTTAATACTTTAACATATTTAAAAAGGATATGTAGAATAAGTTTTAATTTTCGATACCAATAAAAGCCAGGGGAGTTTCTATGTAAATTACTAAAAACTCACATTCGTTACGTGTGAGAAATTGATGTTAACAAAATCTCCTCATCTTTCATGCGACTTGGTACAAATAATTCAACACGAACGTTAATATTTAGAAACATTGCTACCTATTTATGCTTTCATCCATTTAAGATTTCTAAGATAATGTTGTGATATTTATATAAGATGATTTGCAAACTAATTAGAGTGTCGTGGTAATATATTCATTATACATTTGGTTATAGGTTATAAAACTCATAATAAATGTAAATTGGAACAACCACCCATTAAAACCTCAATATTAGTACATATATTCAATAAATATATGTTTCATTGTTTTGGTCAAAGTTATGATAATGATACATGAATGGCAAAATTTAATTGAAGACGTACTAAAGTAGTAAACGCAATTTCACTCTTCTACCAAATATGTGGACAATGCTAACTTATATTTCGATTAATTCCCAAAATAAATTCATGAGAAAATGATATGAATGGAAAATTCTATAACTCGTGGTGGACGGAATTTATTTTTTTTGAGCTCGTTGTGGAAAGAAGTAAATACTCAAATTAAAGGATAAAGAGATGTGATAGTCCCCAATGTACAAAATTTCTATTCAATGAAGTATCCGAATTACATAAGGTTTGTTTGTAGTGGAAATTCTATAAACTAACAATTCAAATTGTGAATAGTTGTAATTCTTAATTGTTCCACATGTCTAACTTTTACTCGATCACACAATTTGTTTTATAAAATAATGAAAATGCTTTTTACGTTTTATCTTAATTTATATGCTTCTATTCTCTACTTTATTTACTAGAGAATATATCCTTTTTTTTACTTATCTATTTACAAGGTTTCTTATTATTTATGTTTTTATTTCATTTTTATTAATGTTTTCTTTTCTTTTCCACAAATTTTTAGGTTTGTTTTACTACTTATTTTTATGTTATAAACTAACAATTCAAATTGTGAATAGTTGTAATTCCTAATTGGTTCACATGTCTAACTTTTACTCGATCACACAATTTGTTTTATAAAATAATGAAAATGCTTTTTACATTTTATCTTAACTAGGTGTATTAATACGCGCGTTTTTCACATTATGCGTTAACACGGATTTTGGTAACCGACAAAGGCATATAGACTAACCTTGGACAATGAGAAAATACAAAAGTGGTAGCAGCTACGTGGAGAATACCAGGAATCTCCCGCGGTCCGCGGAACATGTTGGAGATGGCGCACGGTAGATGTGGTCGGTGGCCGGCTGCGTACTCTAAAAGAGTGAAGTAGTTATTCATTTCGTGGTAGTTAAATATATAGATAATAAACGGACAAAAAACGAACCCGCGCGAAATCGGGTAAAAAAACGCATTATGTCGGGGGCCAAAATGAAAAAAAAAAACTTAATAAAAAAGTTAGTGGCCAAAACGGGAAAAAAAACTTAAACAAAAAGTAAAAAAACATTGTGTGGCCAAAATGAGGAAAAAAAAACTTAACAAAAAATTTGGTGGTTAAAATGAGAAAAAAAGTTAACAAAAAAAGCAAAAAAAAAATGTGAGGCCAAAATGAAAAAAAAAACTTATTAAAAAAGTTGGTGGCCAAAACGTGAAAAAAAAAAACTTAATAAAAAAGTTGGTGGCCAAAACGGAAAAAAACTTAAACAAAAAGTAAAAAAAAAATGTGTGGCCAAAATGAGGAAAAAAATACTTAACAAAAAAATTGGTGGTCAAAATGAGGAAAAAAAAAGTTAACAAAAAAAAAGTGATCAAAATGAAAAACCTAAAACATCCATATTTAAATACTAAGGCTTGTTATTATTATATAATTTATATGCTTTTCTATTCTCTACTTTATTTACTAGAGAATATTATCCTTTTTTTTTACTTTTCTATTTACAAGGTTTCTTATTATTTTTGTTTTCATTTCATTTTTATTAATTTTTTCTTTTATTTTCCACAAATTCTTAAGTTTGTTTTACTACTTATTTTTATGTTATAACTTTCTGTTGTATTAGAGCATTCACATTAGCTCCTCTATAATGGTGTGAGTGTGATCTATATATTATATAGAGTGGGTATAAGTGGTTGTGAGTAGAGAAGAAAGAAAATATTTAGAGGAGATACTATTCGGCAGTAAATTTGGATGACACACTGTTAATCCTCCATAGTTTTTTAATATTTTTAAAAGTGGTTGTGAGTAGAGGAGAGAAAAAAAGATAATGATAAAAGTATAGAATAAATATTATTAAATAGAAAATAAGAGAGAAATGAAGTGATTTTTAGTGTAATTATAGAGATACAGATGGAGTAGCTACTGTGAATGCTCTTAATATTAAACGTGAACTAAGAAACCGCCACAAAACGCGGGTTAAATACTAGTTACAGAAACAAACGATTTCAAAAATAAAAAATAGGGGTATATGAAGACGTAGGATCGGTGACGAATCTTGAACTATTGAAAAGAGGGGGGTGTGGGGTTTGGGGGGGGGGGGGGGTTACGGAACCTAACTTTTTTTTCTTATCGCTGAGTTTGTGCTAATGATCTGGTTCAGGTTGAGTCAAACAATAAGAACTTTAAGTATCCATCTATCTTCAACAATTCGAATTATTGTTTTATACACAAAAAACAAAATTTTTAACGAACAAAGAGAAAAAATATAAACTAAGACGTGGGAGAAAAAATGAGTACCTGAAAAATGAATCACAACTCAGCCCGACGATGTGGGATAAAGGATGAGTACCTTTCTTTTGAAAAAGAGTGAATGCTTTCTGCTTTCCCAGTATAATTTACCTAATTACTTTTTTTAACGGCAAATGTTACATAATCCCTACTTCTAGATTATACCTATACCAGGAATTGAATCATGGTCTCTCCCAATGTTGCAAAACAAAGACGAGTTGACCGATTACTCCCAGAGTACTCGCTCCAGGATAGGTCGCCGAGTATTGCCGAGTTGGCCGATTACTCCGAGTATTCCCCGCACAGGCTGATTTGACCTCTGAGTACTCCCCCGATTAACCCGAGTACTCACTTCAGGATGGGTCGCCGAGTACAAGCCCAAACCGAGTTTTGCAACACTGATCTCTCCCAAGAGACGTTAAGCCTCTGCCACCCAGCTAAAACCGGAATAACACCTAATTACTTAAAATGAGAATTCACAAATAAATGTACCACTTGCAACTTCGTCAAAATTTGATTCACTATAATCAATAACCAAAATCATATAAACTAAACATGCAATGACGCAAACTTAATTTAATAAATTCACAAAACAATAACCAGAATTACATAACTAACCAATTAACAAAATCATATACGAAGATACCAAATCATTCACAAATTACTAACCACTAACGAAACTCAATTCACAAATCAATTCCCCCTTGTCGAATTGCCGAAATTTTTTTTTCAATCTTCTACGTGCATACATAGTTATAATAACCAATCATATACCAAATCAAAACCCAAAACCCCAAAAACACAAACATGTCAAGTTATGGTCCCTCAAATCCCCCAATCAAGAAAACTACACTCCTAGGTAAAAAAAAAAACTAGGGGCCGAAACCCGCTAGGGGCTTAGATTCATAAACTTTACGTTGACTTTACATGTGATTGTCTTTCTGCATCTATGTCTGTGTGTGGTCTTATGACAATTAAATTTTTTTTCTTCTCTATTTTACTATGTTAGTCCTCCACTACATATTTTGTTTGTTATTGGGTCACATCCTATGTTGATATCTTTAGGTCCTGTTATTTGTCTATTGTTAGTTGCTTCGCTTAAGCTTCGCCCTTGCGTGAGGTTAACGTTAATGACGGAGAAGGTTTATCTCTGGCTTAGCTTTGTTTGTGGGGGCTTAGATTTTATTAACTTTAGGTAGACTTTGCATGTGATTGTCTTTCTACATCTATGTTTTTCTGTGATCTTATGACAATTTATATTTGTTTATATTTTACTATGTTAGTCTTGCACTACCTATTTTGTTGTTGGTGGGTCACGTCCTATGTTGATATCTTTAGGTTCGGTTATTTGTCTGTTGTTTGTTGCTAGTGCAGGAGTCTCTCTCGATGCGGCTTTTCTATTTATAGGAATGGGAAACAGGGTTTGCCTACATCTCAACCTTCCTAGATCTTATTAAGAGCATTTACTGGGTATATTGTTGCTGATCAATATAAAACATACATCGATATCTTTTTGGGCATATCACAATTTTAGTTTTTGGATTTTCCCTTTCAATTGTTATAGCGAGTGTCAGTCCCTTAATGAATCAAACTGATGCCGATTTAATGGCAAATCAATATATTTCTAACTTTCAATTTAACACCCTTATACTATAAGTAATATATGCTCCTACCCGTTTAATTTGATTTCTATCTAGTAACCAATTTTGTTTATAAACTTCTTACAAAATTGAATACATAGTTGTGATTAATTTTAATTCCTTGAGATTTTAGTACAAATTTTGCTGAAGACGGAATTGTATTCAAATTAATTTAAATGTTTGTATCATAAGTTATATGAGGGCCAGTATCATAACGAATCAAACAGCAAACTACATATTTTGACCTAACAAATTACTAGACTAAGAGTCTAAGACCAACCATTGTGCCCTAACGCCCTAAGCCACATCATCAGCTTGGGACTCCAAACACCAGTGGCGAAGCTTGGGCTCCAAATACCGGTGGCGAAGCTTGGAGATTGAATCAACGGGGGTCGGACTCATTTTTCCGATCGGTAGGGGCGGAAGATCAAACCGGTGAGGACCATACTCAATTCATATAATAATTATCTACAAAAATCGCAAAATTCCACCACTATGCCAAAAAACGATGGGGGCCGAGGCACCTCCGGGCTTTCCACTATGCTTTACCCCTGCCAAACACCATGCCACATCATACGGCTCGAAACACCACACACCATGTGCATCTTATAAGGGGGCGTTAAAGTGGTGTTTGTTGTTCTGTTCAGGGCGCCAAGAGTGGAGGGTGTGGGGTCCACCCTATTCCAAGCAATCACCTTTTTTTGTTTTATTTTTACTTACATAATAGGATAGTTACCAGGTGAGTTAGTTAAAACTAATTGTCTACGTGACAGTTGTAGTAAGACGTTTAATCATAACGTTGCGTCTAAGCATTCACATTAATTTAAAAATAAACTAATTAGACCAATTTAGAGAGGACACCCCGCTTAATGGCTCATATGAGCTAGCCCCACTCCTATCATATTACATTGTGCCACGTGTGCTAGATAGGGCCTAATTAACAAGGCTCCAAATACCTGGTTTAATTACGCCGGCCAAGCCCTCTCAAGTTAAAACTTGTCGTGCGTCATTCTATTGTCATAAACAAACTGGCTCACCATATGTAAGGGGCATTAAGAGGGACAAAGCGCTGCCCGTAAAGGGCACAGATACCCACTACCCACACGGAAACACCGTCGTTGGTGGTACAGGTAGTAGGGCATGGAGTAATTCCTAGTATTTCCCAACATGTGAAGTTGTATGTTGTCCATGTACCAAACAGTTATAATGTCACACCCGCCAAGGCGGAAACACGGGGATGCGACCATCGAAAGGTTTTGAAGCACAAGGTTCAAGCAACACACATACTTATTAAAAATAGTACCACCATAAGATGGATATTGTCATACGATATAAGTAAACCCACAATAACATAATTTGGAAATAAACTAATGTCTAAAATTCATGATATTAAACTGAACATTCATGGTACTGACAAGACCCACTCCAATGTGATACCACCCAGTGCGTGCTCAAACCTCTCCCTCAAATCTCCACTGCTCGTCATCAATTACCTGAAAAACATGCATTTGAAATTTTGTCAGCAATAATGTCGGTGAGTTCACAGGTTTGTGAATACTATAGTAAAAATACTTGTATAATTCGTGTATGACCGACCGATCATAAGCTAGCTAAACAAATGACAACTGTGCAAACCATGAGTCCCATAACCAAACCTCTTGACTGTTGTGCCTCGCGTATTGTACACTAAAGACAATATATGTATAGTAGAATACTAACACTCTTCTTTGCATGTATCGGTTAGAGCGACTAACCAAGAGTGGGGGTGTCAACCCAATAGCCAATGGTTACAGTAAACGTAGTACGAGGACTATTGAGCTCATGAACCAAATGTCTCATGTTCCACATGGCAGTCATGATCGAATTATCACACATTGTAAATTGTACTAGAATTGTAGCATGTTTATCCCCCAAAAATGTAAAAGCAGTAAAATGGGGGCCGTGAAACTCACCTGATAGAGTCGTATGCGGTCTAGTGAAGCTGTAATTGTGAGATAGCTACCGTTCCCGACACTGTTTGCCCTATGATTTATTAAGAGCACGGTAAATTACAAGTTCTCGTTGTTTATCATACAAGTTGTTCACCCGACATTTGTGGACCTTCGTTTTTAGTGTGTGTTTAAGTCATGTAATCCGAAAACATGGTGTTTTGTATGCAAGATGGACCCCACATGTTATCTTGAGTTTTAAGTTGACACCCATTATGTGTGGTCGATCCTTTAGGAAAACATAGTACATTCATACGTTTTATAACCCTTTTAAGCCTATTTTGCATTAACACATGCTTGCCCATGCTAACATAGTGTTAGGTGTTCATAGCCGAAGCAATGCCTCATGTGTGCATTGAATCCGAATGTTATAAGGGTCAAACAGGCTTGGCATAGACATGTTAAGTCATGGCCGTGAGTTTGTAAGGTATTACGAGTGTTTTGATGATAAAAACGATTATAAAACATCCATTATAACTCTAACCTTTGAACACGGATTAAATAAGTATTATTATAATAAAAAACGATACTTGGAGGTTGTTTAGGGTGGGGTTGGGTTCATTTACATTCAACCCGACATATAGTATAGATGTGAGGGCCGATATATGTTAACTATGAGTGACTTAGTGCCAAAGTGTTTGTGAGTTAGGTGATTGATATAAGTGAATCAATGTGTGCGGTTAGTGTATGTATAGGGCAGATCCATAGTGATCAAATGTTGATGGATTTGGTGAACATGATAAGCCGAAAGCTTAGGAGTTTATTTGGACAAGTTAACTTACCTAGAGAGAGCTTGAGATGGTGAAATGCCTAGCAACCTTGGCCTTCTTTTCATCGGCTTGAATGATTTGGAGTGTTTTAGAGAGTATTTTTGGTTGCAATATGATCAAGAAAAAGAGAGGTGTGGTGTGAGGTATTGAGTGGATTTAAGGGGCCTTTATATAGGGAGTTCAAGAGAGTGCCAGCTCGTTCGCACCCTCTTGGGGTCGAATGAGTAGTTGTGAGGGGTCGAATGAGTACGGGTCAGTTGGTTCGAACTCACCTCTAGATCGAAACCAACTTATGTGTTTTCAGTTTTATATGGTTTCGTCGTTTAAACGTGTTTTAACACATTGTTAACACATTCTAAGACATGAACATGTAATTATAACATATGTTAAGTATGTCTAATCATATAATGTTATATAAACACGTATTTACACATTGCACATCATATATGGAACAATTCATGTTTATCACTTAATTCAATTCACGAAATTTCACCAACAACGGGACTTAAGACTGTGTGTGCGTATGTTCCCAATGATCCTCCGAATTATTAAACCCTGGACATACGTAATGTAAACCAACTCAACTGACCCTGTTTAACTATGTTTGATAATGTTTTTACTAAGGTAGACTTATATGTTTGTAAAAATATTAACCTGAATATGCCGGGTGTCACACCATTGCAACAGGGTATGCAAATAAAAGTGGATAAAATGTTTGATTTTATGGTGTATTTTTTATTAAAAAATGTTGTATGAAAAGTTTAAGTCATTTAAAAAATGTGGGTAGAATTTGAAAAAAAAAACAGTCAACAGTTGTAGACTATACCTATTTTACACTTCCTCACTTTCACCTTTGAATAATCAAGCGTGAATTTGATTTCATTTTTATCTCTAAATCTCATCCATTAATTTTTT
>JAUTDX010002049.1:0-59945 GCA_030844895.1 Ambrosia x helenae
TCTCATCAAAGTTGACCTGTGTTCGCCATCAAAGGCAAATAAAATTATTACATAGACAGGATATATATACAAATACACACCAACCTTTTATTATCCACAAAACCTTAGAATGAAGCAAAAATACATCACAAACACTATCTTGACAAAAGTATGATGTGTGACCGGAATTTATCATCTAAGACCTGTATGAAGTCATGGCTCGAGATAGTTGGCTGGTAAATGGCTAATCGACGTAAATGGCTAATCGACGACTATCTACTTCAGAAACTTTGGTCTTGGCTTCACAGCAGATTTGACGATGCTGCTTAGGCTTTGATTCTAAAATTTGTTGGATATTTCTCTTAGGTTTAAACGCCGCAAAGAAACTTTGGGAAGAGATTGGTTGATAGAAGTGAAGAGCCATTTGAAGGTTAAGTTATATGTGATTTAATTAATCAAGCTTTAGGATTTGTAGACGATGATATTTTCTTGTATAATGATGACCTAATCATAAACGAACAACACGTGACTTTATATGTGCTTATGGTCACAGCTTTTCAATCAATCAATTCATCATTAGCATACATGAGGTCCTTAGGCTATACAGTAGATATACAGTACTTATAATATTGAAATTTGTTTTTAATTTGTGTGCGTGCGTGTTTATATATATATAGGAATCTGTTTAAATGAGAACCTTTGACCAAATTGAGAACTAACATGACGTTCAGGACCACACATATCTTTAAGGCAAAAATATTTTTTTGCTTAGTCGATGCTTTTTTATATGAATATTTTTTTTTTCAATATACACAAACATATAATTGTTGATGCATAGGTGTAGCTATCGCTTTTGGATTATACAATAAACGACGTTTATTGTTGAAGATGTGAAAATTTTGAAGGCCATTCGACCTGTCGAGGGGTCGAATGAACATCAGAGAAGGTCGAATGAAGAGTTTTATATGTATTATCTTGTTGGTTCGAGCCCTGTAAGGGTCGAACGAGTCCATTCGACCTCTGCAAGGGTCAAATGAAGGTGTCTATATATAGTTTTTGTTTGTTTTCCAGGTTTAGAACGTCTGGTCATTTGTGTGTGTGAAGTGTGTGTTTTCTTGAGAGTGCCTAGAAGGTTCTAAATTAGGTTTTCATGAATATGGAGATTGATTGATTTCAACTTGTTTTTACAGATAAAATCAAAATTTCTTTCACAAAAGTTGATCTCAATTTCTTTCAGATCAAATTGAGTGATTTTTGAAGAAAATTTGATTTTGAAACGGGTCAGGTCGAACAGTTGAGTTTGGGTGGAACAAGTTGGATTTTTAGGTCGAACCAGGTGTTTTTAGGTTGAACCGGTTGAGTTTTTTGGTCGAACCAGTTGTTTGTTCTTCATTCAGAGTTTGTTGTGTCTCATTCGAAACTTTCTAGTTCATTCGATCTTACGTGAGGTCGAACCAAAGTCTTTTTAGGGTCGAATTAAGTCTTAGTGTTTCAATTTCTCATTTGATTTCATCTTAGGGTTGAACCAACCTTGTCAAGTTCATTCGAACCCCCGTTCATTTGAGTTAGGTCGAACCAAAATCTATTTTCCAAATTTTGCTAAGTGTTGTCATTTCCTACATCATGGATAACATTTGGAGTTTTCCTATGACACCTAGACCTACTATGACACAACAACAACAACAACAACAAGTTCCAACGAATCCTTGAGCAGTTGCAGCAGCAGAGAGAGGGACACACAACCACAACAAATGCCAAACTTTTGGGCCGTTCTACACCATCACAAGCTGCTGTTAAACCTCCTCCACAACCAATGCCAAATTTTTGGGGAGTAGCAACCTCAGCAGCAGTTCAGAGCCAGACTACCAATGCCATCACAACCTTGGTGAATAACTTATCTTCGGGAATGAAACTCGACCACCAAAGTTGTTAGACATGAATGAATACTACTCATGGCAAAGAAAATTCAAGATTCATTTGGAAGGTATGGGATTAAATGGTAGGGAAGCGTGGCAGATGAAAGAGAAGGGGTATGTTGCACCAACCATTGAGAACTCAACAACACCAATAGCACTTAGAGACCTAGCTGATGATGAAAAGAAGAGTTTACAGCAGAGAAGAAAGCATTTTCACAGCTTTCTCATGTTTTGAATACAGATCTGCTACATCGGTTTGGAACATGTACTTGTTCAAAACAATTATGGGATGTATTAAAGAGTAGACATGATGGGAATGAGAAGACTCGTAAGTTGATGACTGAAGAGTTAAAGAAGGAGTTTGATAACTTAAGTTATATTGGAATGAACCCTTGAAGGAAATTACTCCAAGGTTCTTTCATTTGTTGACTGAGTTGTCAAATTATCAGGTTTCCTATCCAATGACAGAGATTATAGAGAAGTTTACTGATGCTTTACCACCATACTGAATCAGCATATTGAAGTGTTAAAAGAGAAAGATGCTTACCAGTATTGGGCGATTAGTGAGTTTATTCAAAAGCTGAAAATAAGGAGATGGAAGCAAAAAGAATGGAGAAGAGATCCCAGATTCCACAGAATCCAGAACTTTATTTAGCTACTACTTCTTCATCAACTTCCATTCCTAGTGGAGGTATGAGTGTTGCATCAGGACCACAAACTGCATTTGTTTCAAAAGTTGAGCCTGTCAGTGTAGGAAATTATTTTGCAACACCATCTTACACACCACCTCAATCTTCCTTTCAAGTTCCGAATTACTTTGGAACATCATCTGTAAACATGGCACAACAACAACAACCACAATTCACAACAATTTGTCAGTCAAGCCACATCAAGCTCAGGTCCAATTGTGTTAGAAACTTCTAACATGAATATTGTGACAGTCGAGGTAGCACAACAACATATTGCCTTGGTCTCTGCATTAGTTGCATCATACAATGAACTTGTGGCAAGTCAGATTGGGAATAACAATTTAACTAATAAAGATTATGCCCAAATTGACAAAGAAGAGATGGAATTGATTGATATCCAATGGGCATTTGCAAGTGTCATGAGAAGAGCTATAGAGTTTATTGAGAATACTGGTAGAACAGACCTTGCTACTACACCTAACACTTTATGGTTAAATGGCATCCATGAATACATCTTAACATTGAATAACCGTAACCCATAAATCTAAGGGATGGCAAATGGAAATCAATAAAATTTCTAGTGCATAATAACTTTTCCCTCAGTACGATTAGATGTATTATGAATCAACTATAAAACTTAGAAACATCAAAGTAAAAGAGTGTGTTGATAGCAAAGTACGTAGAGGAAAAGGAACTGATTAAACTAAAAAAGTTGATGTTATTCACCTTACTACCATTAAACCTAAAAGAGCAATAATAATTACCATAGACAGGGTAATTCTAAGGTCTGGAAACAAAATACAAGTACTACTTTCAGCTAAGCAACGAGATTACCCATAAGTAAAGAGAATAGCTGGCTAAGATATGTAGTGCCTAATTAAGGATATTTAACTCCACAAATGTTATTGAATTCCAATTAACACATGATGGTTGAGTCTAGTTTTATACGTTTCCTTACCAGAATTCAACAAATACTTAAGATGAGAGTTAGTGGCAAAATTAAGGGTCTATTAACCATTAATAACTGATCTTAGTATTGAAGCTTTATGATACCTTACAACATTCTTAATATTACTCAGAATTTAGTATCAATACTAAAAGCTACAATTTTTACAGTTACAAGATTTTAATGACCAAACCAAAGCCCCTATTGAGTTAAACTCTCATATTGTTTGTTGTCATTATCTGAATAGAAACCTTATGAAATAAAACTAGATGATCCAATAACCTTTTTACAACTTTGTTATCATTAAAATGAGAATTTAACACAGAAAATGAGACCCATGCAATTCATCCACTAAGACCAAAATTTCATGAGAAATCATGACTAGGTCACTAAAGGATGATTGCCTATCAAATCTCATTATCAGTGACTTTAAAGCATGTGTTAAACACCCTAAACATTAAATGGTGAAAGGAAGAAATGGGTTTCCATCATAAGTCATAATTAATTGACATTAGTGGAGCTTAGGTAAATATCTGATTGTATCTAACCTGTGTCCTACCAACCAAAGTATTAATGAAATCAATTCATATATAATTAATAAGATTCCTTCTATGTATTTCCTTAAAATTTCTTATAAAATCTGGACGATAAGGGACATCAAGTATAAAATATATGAAATATTCTTGTTCACGCGCATCGCTAAAACTTATTATGTGGAGGTACTAAGAGACCTAAAAGATTAGTGGGAGCATTAAGTGTCCTAATTATAGCTTTCAAAAGTTACAGAGGTGGGGGGAACGACAATTTGATCTATCCTCAAATTATATCTCTTGCACTGGACAACACTCTATCACAGCTTGTCTCCTTAGCATTTAATGTACTCCTAACAAAGTTTTGTGGATGCCTAAATGTGGGAGAACTTAGATTTGTTACTAAATAAAGTAATCCTAATCAAGAGAAAGGACAATAAACACCATTAGTTGTTTTCTCTATTAAAATTTCTGAGGTCCGTGGGAGCAGTGAAAGTCCTTATCATGACTTTCTGGAAGTACAACATGGCTTTTAGACCAAGATACCTCCAAATTTAACTTTGATTATTCCTCTTGTACACCTTACTGCACCGACTCTTACACACTTAGAAACTAATATTGCTCCTTATATACCTGGAAAGAAAACACCTAACTAAGAGCTAAATATGCATCATAATAAACCAAATAGTCAACTCAGGGGGTTATCTGGGTCTAACAGCCATTAACTTTGATGATTATGTAACCTACCTGACTAACACAAAATGGATGTTTTGAAAGTTTACTGATCCTACCTCTTCTAATTAAATCATTAGTATCAATCAATATTCTAAATGGAAAAAAGCTATTATTAGCAAAACTCAATCCATAAATTAGAATAACGTTTGGGATCTAGAAGAATCATCTAATGGTATTCATAATTAAACTAGATCCGAATTAGAACGTTATAAATAAGATTGATTATAAAAGATTATATTCAAGAGGAATTGGATCATCAAAGAATCTTCTTATCTGTGTTACAAAATATTTCTTTGAGTATCGTTACCGTCCTAGTAGCTCATAATAGCTAAGAGCCACATTAGGTAGACATTAAACAATTTTCCATAACAATGACCTACATATTCACTAAGCAACCTGAAAGTTCTAAACTGAAGGCTAAGAACACATAGTCTATAAGTCAATAAGATCCATGTATGGGTTGATGCAAACATAAAATGTGTTGAAATCATAATGAAATTCTCTTCATAAAGAACTAAGTGGATTAAAGAACCTACCTCTAGATGAGTGGGATCAACTAATGAAAACTTATCCTTACATAGATGATGTTTCTCCTGACAAGTATATGTTACCTAAGTCAAAGCATTGTTCATGCATAATTTTAACATGATGACTATCAGGGATTCCTCTTACGTGACAGAAATCTAAATATACCGAGATAGACCCAACGGGATATTAGTTTTATCCCATAAGTTTTACTCTAAGCGGGTCCTTACATGTGTAGCATACAACATTGCTCTCTTTTAGAGGATATTAGGATAAATGAGATTATTAGATTATGCTTCATAATTAGAAGTCTTGTGTTAATTTGAGTCTATGCTTGTTTATGATATTGTTCATATTGCTTAAAACTAGACTTGTCTAGATTATTGAAAAGCATCTAATGGAACATTACAATATCTTAAAGAAACAAGAGACTATAATCTAAACAAGAAGTGAGAACTTAAAGTGATTGACTACTCTTAATTCTAATTATCATATAAAATGTCAATTTTGGGGTATATCATAACGTCAACAGACATAACTATCTCTTGGAGGAGTCATAAGGAACTAATTACAACAACCTAAGTTATCATGACATAATGTGTTGCTGATCACAACAAAATGGTCATTAAACGTTGTTGATAAATTTATCAGTTAATGATAACTTAATAACTACATTTAAATACTATATTGAAGAATTACTCTGATAAAGTCAGCTACCCTAATTTCTCAAACAGTAACAGTTTGAGAGGAGCTGCATTAGAGTTCAATACAAAATTATTGTTCGCTTATTTTAAAAATAAGTAGAGAAAATCATATTTTTGTATCGAATGCATTCGTGATATGCTTATGGATCCAATAATTAAATGTCTATTACCCATAAGTCTCACTAAGAGCCAAATAAGAGAAAAGGGTTTTACTAATGACCACATACAATAGCATATCGTACTATGAATGACTCATGACTAATGATTAATAATTAATTTTCCTCATTCGTTTGAATTTGTAATGTCTCTAATGAATACGTTAAGCATGCATAATGAGTATAGACAATAATTATACAAATCAACGATTATGGGCATAAGAGTGATTGATCCTAACGTTAAGTTTTAAATTTGGGTGTAGTATGATTAATGGGGGTCCTGAGTTGAATATTAACTCAACGACTGTATTTCTCTGCTATATTCTGGGTTTATAACTAAAATGAGTATTAATTTGCAGACTAATGTAATACTCATAATAAATTATTACTCGGCCAAGTGGGAGAATGTTAGAATAAATATACATTATATTTATTATATGGCCATTATTATCATTTCTATACGATTGATCAATTACTATTATATCCCTAAGTTTACAATAGGTGATTCTTTGATGGACGGAATTACCCTTACTAAACCTAATTAGGGGTGTCCCCTGTGTGTATAAACACCATAACCTAATGTAGCCGCCACCCACCTCTACCTCACACAATCTCGTTATGAGAGCATCAGCCATCATTAGTATACACACTAAAGGGAACCCGATCAAGATGATGGTGTCTTCCATTACTGGGGTTCCTAAATGGTTGGTTCCTGAACAGTTTAGCATATCAGATACACTTGATTAAATCTTATGTTTATACCTTATGTTCTTATTTATATAATCAACATAAGTCAAAAAAATTAATACCACTTGAATCCGAATGAGTAAGATGGAATAAAATCCATTGTCATGACTTGAATGGAAGAAGATGATGAGTAGTTTTTGTTTTAATTTGGTTATGAAAAAAATGAATGAAAGATGAATTAATTTGAGTGTAAACATGTGAAAATTTTTCTTTTTGTTGCCCAACAGCCCTTTCTCCCATCCTTCTGCAGGTTTATGAACTCGCTGCTAAACCCACACTAGTTGTGGCGGTGTACACATATATTTCATCAATTCCAAATTATTTAATTATCACGCATATTCTTTTGAAAATGTAAAAGTTATAAATGATTATCAATCACACACCAAAACATATTGCCTACATAAAATATCCCAACATTAAGTATAGATAACCTCCTTTTCTCTTAATGCGATGGGCTCAATAATCACGGAAAAGACTCGATCTTTGTCGCGAGAGTTGGGAGCTCCATGCCCATCACCATATTGGTACGTACAATGTGAAACTCGAGCTAGATTAATTGCCATATCGATGAATGGATTCGCCAACTCTTTAGAACAAGCCACATGCACTTTGATCAGCTTCCTCCATGCTTCGTCTATTAAAGTTGTTATATATGCACGGGCAACTTTCTCACCAACACCATTCTCATGCATGTAACATGATATTGCATTCACAGTTTTGCCTCTTTCTATTTCATTCTAGGCCAAGACGAAAACAAAATTTAGATAAATGGAATTATAGAACATTTAATGAGTACAATCAATGTTAAAGCATACCAATGATGTAGCCAAATCGTTGTAGAGTCGAAAAACCGTTGATGCCCATTTCATAAGATCATGATACTTCTCTAAGGACTCGGCGACATCTTTTTTGATTTCGTGATTGATCAAAACGTATCCATGAGTCAGTATAACCACTCCCGATACCGATCGCCATGCATTGTCAAGATAAACATCAAGTGTTGGAATGCATTTGTCACGGGTCCATTTTGCTTCCACAAGGAACGCTTCAAATAATTTCCCCACTGTTAATCAATATCTCACAATTAATAAAAAGATAATTTGTTAATTAGGTAATCCATTAAATTAGTATAACAATTTTTTGTAATGCTAACCACTTTTACTAGGATCGGTATGATGTCTTCTCCTTGTCCGATCGAAGTATTAGAACCCATTTGAGTAATCGTGTTGTAAAGAGCCCCAAAGGCTAGTTTTAAATACTTTGGCATATGGTCCATTGCATTAACATCCCACCTAAAAAAGTTAAAGGTTACAAAACTTGAGACATTTGAACTAGAAAGACTTGTTAGAATTTACAGTCCAAAACTACAAACCTCCTGACAGCATCCGTGAAGATCTCCAGTTCATCTATAGAACCAAAAATGTCGTAGATGTCATCAATAACAGTAATAAGCATACAGACTTTCGTTAGCCTTACACGGCAAGAATGATATTGAGGTTCAAAAACCAAACCAACTGCCCAAATAAAGCATTCCATGAGTCTATCCCTAGCGAAGCCTAACTCGTGTGCTAGACCTGTATTTTTCCACCACCTGTTATGTAGCAATCAATTGGATCATTATCTGTACATTTATTTTCAATTTATTTTTGAGTCTTGATAAAAGGGAAAACTTTACTTTGATACTTCTTTAAGTTCTGTTCTGAATGTGGCTTGAATCATGTTGAAATCTAATGTTGCAAGCTCTAGCAGAAGTAGATTTGCATCTTTCCGTTTATTGTATGCATCAATGTAACACCGTGCATGTAATCTAAGCATCCTATGATACAAGGGGGCTTCTAAAGCATGATTTATGTGTTCAAGGACTTGAGCATCATTTACTCGATCCTTAAGTTTCAACAAATGTTTGGTCGCAAATAACCTGGCCTCATGCAAATCACTTTCTTCCATGAGAGCAAGATGCGAAGCTTCGTATAGGCTTAACAATCCCTTGACATTTGTCTCTAGGCATCCAATAAAGCCACCATTATTGTCCTTGAATCTCATAAGAAAATCTTGTGCAATATATTATATCGCAAATTAGTTTATCATACATAAAAGGTGGGTAACTGTAAGTGCACCCTACGGATATGTCCCTAGCTTGGATATCGAGTTACGATCATATATTGCTCGTTTTGTGATCGTTTGGTACGTTATGTAGTGTTCATGGGTATTTTAGTCAATTGATAAAGCTCATACGCGTATGAAAGCTTCATACGCGTGTCATTGGACTCGTATGGAACCCATACGTGTGACTGTGCAAGGCGTATGAGCTAATGACTATAAATGCCCCCATGCCTTTTACATTTCAAGAACTTTTGCCATTCTATACAAGTGCAGCCCTTAAGTGTTTGTTTTTGTGTACATGCTCTCCATATTATTATTCTTTTCTTGAACACTCACCTATAACAACTAACCGGATTGTTGATTCCGCCTTCAATCTGATACGCGCGAGATACTCGTTTCTTGTCTGAATCTGATCCTACAAGTGGTATAAGAGCCGCGACTCATATCACGCGTGTTGTTATAGGGGTTTTTGCATCAGATTTAAAAGTTTTAGGCAATTGTTCATAGAAAACCGATTTTGACCCATTTATTGCATAAAACATACGTTTCATTGATTTTGGGGTGTGTTTGTTGTTTTGATCGGTGATTTGATTGTGGATTCACGTTTAGAAACTGATTTTAAACAAAACCAAATCAAATTTTGATTAAAACAGATCAGATCTAAGGTTTTTGTGAAAAAATTTAAATTTATGATTATTATGGTTTTTGAACTTAGATCATGAACATGAAATGTTTTTGTAGATCTGATTATTGAATCGTCATACAAAATTTTTTTGGAAACTAATTGGATCAAATTCAAGTGATAAACAACGTTGAATTGATCCAGATCTAAGTTTTTGATTAAAACCCATAAGTTGGTGTTCATCATAGTTTTTGTGAATTTTTTTTATTATAATTGTTGTTTTTGGATTGATTTAGGCTTTGCAAATTACTTGTTAGAAATCATTCCCTACATAAAACCTAATCATCAGATCATCAAAATACCCAAAATCATCAACAAGTCCAATTGCACCATGAAGAAGACTCATAAGTGTTCATCTGCTGCCATACGCCTTTCCCTGTAACGCGTATCAGCTCATATGTGTAATCCTTGAACACGTATAACACATAAACCTAAGTTTTAAACATGTATAACCCATAAGTCTACTATTTGAACACGTATCACTCATAATCCTAATCTTTGAACACGTATCACTCATAAGCCTACTATTTGAACACGTATCACTCATAATCCTAATCTTTGAACACGTATCACTCATAAGCCTACTATTTGCACACGTATCACCCATACGCCTACCCTTTGAACGTGTATCTCTCATAAGCCTTCCCTCATACGCCTACCCTTTGAACGCGTTCAAATCGATATGTAACACTGCAAAACATTTTTTTTAAATCGCTTGACGCTTTTTTGATTTTTTTTGCCTCAAAACTCTTAAAAACATGTATATTACATGCCCTAAATTTTTCAAAAAATATAAAGCTTGCGAAATAGCGTTTTCTCAAATATATATATAGGGTAGGGCTCCTGTAGGAAAATTGGTTTGTGTGAGAAGAACTAAAAATTGATATGTATGCATCATTATTTTAGACGTATTCATGATGTTTTGAATTATTTTGCTTAGAAAAAAGCCAAACGTAAAAATTAATAATCGAAACCCATGTATTTTATGCTTAAAATTTAAAACACTATGTTAAGAACATTTATGCAGAGTGTTTTAAGTAATTAGTAGGGTGTTTTATCTATAATTTAAATTTAATGACTATAATACATTGGATTGTGTTTTAAATTTTTGTATATTGTTGTGTTAAGTGTTTTTCAAGCCAAAACAACCCAAAACATCATTCCAAAAAAAAAAAAACATGATGGCTACATGTCAATTCTTAATCTTTCTCATAATTCTCACACAAACCAATTTTCCTACAGGATTCTCTAGATATATATATATATATATATATATATATATATCATCTATACATTTGTGTATATTGTCAAACATACATGTATGATACTTATTTTTCAAATTTTAACATGTATAGACACATATGTACGTTAAATAAACATGTTTTTAACCACATCCTTCCTTTCTATACATGTATGTGCAAAATTGATAATATACACATATGTATAAATAATATATATATATATATAGGTATGTTAATTTGAAAGCACATATATTTCGTGCAAACTGAAATATTAAAATGCTATCTCAAAAACACAATTTAGGCATAAAAATTTAAACGTATACAAAAATAAATTGTTTTTACACGTGTGTAAATTTACTGTTTATACACGTGTAAACTGTTTCATTTACATATGTGTAAATATTTAATTTTAAAGTGTTTTTGCAAGCTAAGATGAATTATTTGGAAATAAAATTCATTTTTTTAATGTTGTATTTTAATTATAATGCGGTTTGTATTAATAACAAATTTGATTTTGATTGATTTTTTTGTTTGTTCTCACGATTGTTAGTGTTCTCAAGATAACCCCCGTTTATGTGTGTGTCTGTGTATGTGTGTGTGTATATATATATATATATATATATATATATATATATATATATATATATATAGGGATGGATAAAATGGAACCCTTTTTTTGAAAAACCATAGAAACCTCCTACTTCCCGAGCTTTTTTTTAAAAAAAATTTAGAGCATGTAATATATATGTTTTTAGAGTTTTGAGCCAAAAAATGAAAAAAACGCCGAGCAATTTTTTACATAAATAAGTAACATATGTATATTACATGCCCTAACATATGTTACCATGCAACCCTTATTTATTTATTTTTTAAAAAAACCGTTCGACGCCTTTTTCATTTTTTTTGGCTTAAAAATCTTAAAAACATGTATATTACATGTTCTAAATTTTTTTTTAAAAAAAAGCTCGGAGGTAGGCGTTTTATTGGGTCTTTCCAATAATGGGTTTCCATTTTATTTTTCCATAGTGGAGAGTTCATATGAGAACAAAATAACTTTTGTAAGAAGAAAAGAACAAATATTAATCAATAGAAATCTTCCATATAATAATTGTATTTAATGTTAAATAAATTGTTTATTTTTTGTAATCCGCTAAATGAGTTCAATAAATGAAACTCATAATTAATTTTTAAGTTACATACTCTTAAAGAAAACCCAATTAAAGTGAACGGGAATTTCGATAAGTGTAGGATGAACTTTTATACGTGTAGGATAAATGTATAAGATCTCGATATGCGTAGGATAAACATATGATAATTTTCAATATATGTAGGATGAATTTTGATATGTGTATGACAAATTTTGATAATGTGTAGTGTAAAGTGTTAATGATCACTAAATAATTAGAGAGATAACAATTAATGTAAGAAGAGTTAAAATATTAATTGTTTATTATTATATCATTTGTGGGGTTTTTTTTCTTACATTAAGTTTTTTCTTATTTGATCCTCCTATATGCATATATGTATATGTGTACCTTGGGACACATTATAGCCATGTTGTCTAAGAATTCTGAATCTAAGAGATGCCACATGTAGACTATCTTCTTTTTCTTCAAGCCCAACATTAGTTCTATGTATTGATATGATTTTGTCCAATGCTCTTCTTATATCGTTTTGAAACCGATATCCAAGTCCCAACCTTTCGATATCATCTATGTGTTCAAGCAACTCTAACACACTAAAACTACCAATTTCGAAATCAACATTCAATGATATTACTATCTTATTCTCTAGCTCCCTGATCTTCTCCTTGAATTTCCCCTGTGTTCATTCACCAAATATATAGAAAAAAATTACTACATGCAAGATATACATATACACAACGAATATTTTTATGCATATCACCATAAAAGTTGTTGTGTTACCGGGAAATTGTCATCTAGGTCCTGGATATAATCATGACTCCAGATAGTTGGCTGGTAACCAATAGCTAACCGACTCTCGGCTTGAGAAATTCTGGCCTTGATCAACCGATGACACCTACTCGTTGCTCGGGTGTTTGGCTTTGGTTTACTTACTTCAACCAAATGTTTGGGAAGCACTAGATGATAGAGTTGAAAGGCCATTGGAAGGTTAAGTAATACTAACTAATACGTGATTCATTAAACTACTTACCACTCACTTATTTATAGAAGAATAATTTGCTGCACTGATGTCGTCCTAGCTAGCTAGTCATAGAAAAACAGCGTGTTATACGGTCAAGGCTTTGTCACCTGTCAATTCAACATAATGCACGAAGTTCACGAATTGGATTTAGGCTGTATAAGGATTAATTTAAATATTTAGTGATAATATATCACCAATAAAGATATAAACTAGTTATACGAATATTTTCAGAAAAGTGAATTTGTTAACTAAGGCTCAGATAAGATTATGTACATTTGCCAGTTTCTAGTAGTGAATTATGATTCATGTCTACGTGTACTCTCATATTTGGACCAAGTTCACTCTTCGGATTATAGCCTTGAGTTTCTTTTGACTTAATATATTATCATTAATACATCAACTGATGGCGCTATCTAGACGAATATTGGGGTCGATAATCTTCTTTGTGTATGGTGCGAGACCAGTGATGAATCTATAGAACACGTTCTCACAGGTTGTCGGGTTTCAGCTGGAATTTGGAATGCTATTACTAATTGGTGCAGGATACCAGGTATGTTCGTCTTCCATGTTAAAGATTTAGTGGAGTTTCACGAGCACTGCGGTGTGTCTGATATATACAAGACGGTTATTCATGGGATCATTATTATTGCGTGCTGGACGATGTGGAAGGCGAGGAACGATAAAGCTTTTGCTAATAAAGATACTAGTGTCGCAGAGATGGTAGCGGATATCAAGTCTTTGAGTTTATTGTGGTATAAGCATAGATTAAAACAAGGAGTGTAGATTGGGATAGATGAATTAAATTTAATCTGATGTAATTAGACTATCTTTGTGGTTTTCGGTTTGCTTTCTCCGTCTTGGTGATAGCTTGCCTGTGTTGGTGGTTTAATAAAAGTTAATTTTCAAAAAAAAAAAAATACGTAGTTTTAAAATCTCATCGTAGCTTCGAATTGTGCGTACCAGTGAGCCAAGGGCTCATTTTTGTTTACTCTTATATATGTGGTATATATTCTCACAAATATATTCTAGACTAGATGAGTAGACATCAAGTGAGTCAATGGCGTATTTTTGTTTACTTTTTTATTGTACTATTTTAAAATTTAAAGTTCGCAATTATGAAATTTTGAATACTATTTTAAAATTTAAAGTTCGCAATTATGAAATTTTGAAGTTGAAGAATATTACGGTCGTATTATAGATTTTTTTAACAAATGGATACATTTGATATTTTAAATAGTTTCTAGATGTAAATGTGTTGCTTTCCTAAATTACAAACAATTACCGTTAATCTACTTCTTGCTTAGATTGAACGCAAGATTTCCCCAATAATAAGCGAAAAAGACTATATCAACTTAGCTAGTATTACTGATTAACTACTAGGGAATGGTTAATTTTAGAAGAGGTTTTAGTGCGAGAAAAAAATTAATAATTCAATTTTATCAATTTTTTAAAAAATAAAAATATAAGAAAAATGTTGAAATATGTTGTTTATTATCTATCTTAAAAATAAAACAAATATATGAAGAAATTTCATTAATTTATAGAACCTACACATGCACAAATATTGTGTATGAATATTACTTACGCATAATATAACACATGGATAGGAAAAAGTTCAAACCTTAAAAGATTAAAGAACATATGATTGCATTAATTTAATGGGTTTTTATATATATAACATAAACAATGATGTATAAAAAGGTAAAACTTTAAAAATATATGAACCATTACTAATTAAAAGTATGATTTAGGTTTCTTGTTGTATCAAAAACCTCTTCTTAAATTAACATAGCTAAAAACTTTGGTTCAAATGGTAACCTTTTGCCAATTAAGAACTGAGAGAACCATTCTGGACACAAATTTCTCTAAGTCAAAAATTTTTTTTGCTTTAATCGCTGCTTTATATGTAGGAAAATCTTTTTTTAATTTTTTTGTATTTTTTTTTCAATATACACATGTGTATAATTACAATATACACATATGTATAATCCAATATACACATATGTATAACTAAAATATACACATAATTATAATTGCTATGTACACATATGTATAATTGCTATATACACATATGTATAAATGAAAAAAAAAATAAAAAAGAAATAAAAAAACTTCTTTACATATAAACCTGCGATTAAAGCAAAAAAATAAATAAATAAATAAAATAATTTTTTTTTGCCCTTATAACAAATGTGTGGCCCGGAATAGTTCTCAAATAGAGGTTGGTTCTCTTAGAATCCCTACCCTATATATATACTAGTTTATAACCCGGAGTCTCCCTAGATACACAAATCTAACATAACGTGACAAAATGTGTGTTAAGTGTATAAGTAAAATAAATACAAACAGTGACAAAGTGAACATACAATTAAATTTTGAATTTTATTATTGTTAAGGATCAACTTTTTATAAAGGAAAAAAATATAAAAGATACACCAAGTACCCATAAAATCAAGTCCTACATAATCTATTTCCATTCCCATTTAAACTCTCAGAAGACTCACTCTTATAAGAGACTCCATTATGTGCTTGCTATCAAGTCCCTCTATTCCTTCAACTTCTTGTTTTTTTCTCTCATACTTCTCAAGAACACAACCTCCCACCATGATGAATGAAACATATAAAACAAATTTACATGTGAGTTAGTATTATTATCAAGTCCCTCGATTCCTTCAACTTCCTGCTCTTGTCTCTCATACTTAACAAGAACACAACCACCCACCATGATGAATGAAACATCTAAAACAAATTTACATGTGAGTTAGTATTATTATATAAGCACTTGCAAGATCAAGCTAAATTGCATAAAATATTTATATATGTCCTGCTTATCTGTTGAGATCTTCTCAAGATTAACAGGACTTTTCGTAGTGAGAAAACAATGCTAAAACTTCAACCTTGGAAACATTCTTTGGAAACATGCCAATTGAAAGTTTGCGCTCTTGAACAAACCAAAGGGAAATGATAATGCTAATTAGATATTTATGTGAAACTGGATAATGATTAATTGAGTGGACATGATAGAGAAAATTAGCGATATGAAATACAATTAAATAGCATATTGTCACACCCTCAACTTTCACTTGCGGGGTTTTACCGCAAGGTGGGTGACATACCAGGATCCAAGTCAACGGTCACAATAAACGACAACTATATGATATGAAAATAACGTAATAACAATCCACACAGTTTAAAAGTTAGACCCAAACCAAACAAATCACAGTGGAAGCAACTTAATGTTTACAACCCATAATCAAAAATAAATAGTTAAAGTTTGAAAGCAATGTTTGATAGATGCAAGACAAGTGAGACTCCGTGTGACTCCAGTGCGCCTAGTCTCACGGCTACCTTAGCGACCTGAGAAAACATGTGATGTCAGTCAACACATAAAGTGCCGGTGAGTCACAGAGTTTAATGTTTGCAAAAGTGAGTAAAGTTCGTAAACCAGGCCCAACAATCCTTACATCTATAGCTGATGCTAGCTAGACATCGTTAAATGATACTAAAGCATTATGAACCATTGTTGAATGTTAGGAATGCCTTAAATACCCGCCACCGGTCATCATCCGGTGTTGTAAGTTAAATAGGACAAATATGCACCCGCTCGACCTCCAGTCGGCCCGAGTGGGGCTTGCCGGC
The DNA here is from genome assembly GCA_030844895.1 of Ambrosia x helenae. Lineage (NCBI taxonomy): Eukaryota > Viridiplantae > Streptophyta > Magnoliopsida > Asterales > Asteraceae > Ambrosia > Ambrosia x helenae. The sequence goes on from JAUTDX010002049.1 coordinate 16,758, forward strand.
CCAATAGATCTATTCACACTCTCCCCGGTATGTATCCACATATTCATGGTTCACAAGTTAGAAAAGGACTTAAGTGATGAAACGTCTCTTAGTACTCATGCAATATAATGTAATACGATGGTCTAATGAAAATAAGTTTATCCAACATGTTTCTCCCCGAAAAACGAAAATAGTAAAAGTGGGGCTATGAAACTCACCTAGGTTGCATTCTTCTTAAACAGACCAAAAGACCGACTTATGATAGCCATTAATACCGGCGACCTATCATAGAATGTTTATAAGTGTCTTGACTAATAGTCTGTTGGTTAACTAGTCCCTGAATGTCCGGACCATGACTATGTACATTCGAAAACATCTTTGAAAGTTTGACTCGACCACACAAGACAAGACCCGACATCCCGTTAGTGACTTGATATCCCCGTGTTAGCCAAATACAAGTAAACAAGTAATCATGTGTAGATACGCACCTTATACGAATAATAGTTCATAAATCCTAACATATAGTTCACATATTGCACGTATGAGTCATAACGCGTGTTACGAGGTTCCTAGACATGTCACGGGGTTTTCAATATGTTTCTATGTGTCAAAACATGTTACTGGGTTCCAAAACGCACTTCCAGCATCAAAACACATGACTGGCTGCAAAAACACACGACTGTGCACCAAAACAGGCGACTTTAATTCATAGTCGCCTGCTCTGCAGGCTGGTGTCCGTTTTGCGCGCGAAAACCTCCAAATCAGATCTGGATCACGTTGTAACACCCCAATCAATCCCCAATAATTAAAAAATCCATTCCCATCGAGAATCCCCTAAATAATTGTCCATTTATCATGTTAATTGCAAGTGTTTTCCAAAATGGATAATATTATGTATATGTCGCATCATTGCATGAAAACTTTACCCTAAATGGAAAATAATCAGATTTCATCACATAATCACATTCTAAGCATCATCATGTTGTTGATTCATCATTCGAACATAACCCCTAACAAGCTTCAATTATCCAATCATCATATATCATCCTAAATCCTTCTAATACCCTCAAACGAGTCAAAACTCATATTATTCATAAAACACATCAAGCAACCATCAAAACCTGAGATATTCATCTGAAAAACTATTCCATATCATCCAAATAACAAATACATAAGAATCCCTATGTTTAGATCATCAAAATCCATTTCAAGTTTGTATCTTTCATTAAAAACCCATATAAATGCTTAAATCTTATTTAAAAGTGTTTTTCAAATGTTTTCAAAGATAGAAACTCTTTAAATACAGGGCTGGACCTTTAGGGTTCAAAATAACAACTTAACAAGAGCTTAGGATGAATAACACACCATAGATCTTGCTTGGAAATGATGATTTAAGCTTGGAAATAATAGATTTAGGGAAAAATGGGTTTTAGAGGTTAACGAAGGTTTGGGAGCACTTTTGGGCGTGTTAGGGTTGCACAAATGATGTTTAACAAGTCAAGGGTGGTATTTATAGGTGTTTCTAGTCGTGCCAGACATTCTGGGCAACTACGTGCTGCAGGAGACAACTATGAATCATAGTCGCCCATGCAGGGCAGATTGGTTTTTGGCACGTTATTTGCTAATTTAACGCATTAATTCATGTACCCACATATCGACAAGTTATATAATGATTGTAAAACACTTATTACTTGATAACTAAGACGTTTACGTTAACTCACAAACTTCCGGGACTCGAGACTCGCGTGTGTGCGTTTTATCCGGTGATCCTGCAAATCACCAACCCTTGGACACATGAATATAAACCGATTCCCGAATCATCGTAACGACTCCCGATGATTTATGAATGTTTTTCTAAGGTAGACTTATATGTTCGATAAAGGTTATTAACCTGAGTTTGTCGGGTGTCACACATATCACACCTAGTCTTTCCACCTCATCGTCTCCATATTTTACTTGCAAAGTACAAAATGCCCAATACACAATAGAAGACATGTATTTGTTATTTCACCAAGGTAAAGCATAACAAATCACAAAATGAGAATAACCATTTCCTATATATGTACCTAAATTAAATGTAACTTTGAATATTTTCTAAAGGCCTATAAGTATCCCCACCATGAAAATCCAGTGAATTAGAACCAAATCCACTTAATCAAATAATGTGTAACCATGATACAGAAATGAAGCTTAGGATAATTCACCTTTTTCTATAAAAAAAAGTAAATTATCGCATAGTAAATAGACAAAGGGGTTAAGCAATTTATGAATAATCAAAACAAAAGGGTTTTAAGCAACTTTATAATCAATCATTGAAAAAAAAAACATTAACAAATGGAATAAAAAAATAGGCATAAACTATCATATGGATATAATCCCTTTATATACGTACACACAGTCCCATATGCAAGGATGCTGATTTCTAAAGGTAGCATTTCTTCCATTCACTTACCATGGGTCAATTCAAGATATCTATAACACATCAACCTAATAAAATCTAAACAACATAGCTGAATGAGAAAGTGGGTTTGGCAGGTTTAATGGTTCAAAATGGGTCAAAAGTTAACCAAAACATATTTCTAATCTATAAAACAGGGGAATGATCCTATGAAAACCCACTCTTATAGTAAAAATTATGGAAACTCTTACTCCCCGAGCTTTTTTTTAATGAAAATTTAAGGAATGTAATATACATTATTTTAAGCATTTTGAGCCAAAAAAATCAAAAAAGTGCCGAGCAATTTTTAAAAAATAAATAAATAAATTTCGAGTAACACATGTTAAGAGAAAATAACATGTGTTACCCGAAAACTTTTTAAAAAAAAACTCTCAGCGCTTTTTTGATTTTTTTTTGTCTCAAAATGCTTAAAATCATGTAAACTACATGCCCTAAAATTTCCATTAAAAAAAGCTCGGGAAGTCAAATTTTCCACAGTTTTCACTATAACAAGGGTTTTCACCAAATCCTTACACCTATAAAATATCCTTAATCATTTAATCAATACATCGGATTGTTAGAGATAATATAGTTTTTCGACAGGCCCAATCTAGAAAACGAACATGGGTTTCAAACGAAGCTTTGGCATCTTCGTTAAATGGCATCTTCGTTTAGGGTCTGGTATATATTAAGTCAAATGTTCAAAATCTTTCAAATTCCACATACTATTCCCTCAGACGATCGAATATACGCCAACCCATAAACATACTCGTTTATCTTCGATTTAGCTATATAAACACGCATGAATCAAACTTCTAAACTTAGATTGTTGTTCCAAACATGAATCTGCTCATATTGATCCAAACATCATTGGTTTTCATCCGTTCAAAAGGGGGTTTTGATCGGGTTTATGGGGTCGGGTAATAACTTGACCAATAAACTGTCAAACGACATTCAAAACTTAAAAATAATGTCGTTTATGGCTTATTTGGACCTTTTAGAATGTGTTATGACGGTCGGATCATGTTTTATCGTCAAAATTTTTCTTGGTACATTCCGTTGTTCAACAGACGAAGATAATAATCAGGAGAAGTTAAGATTCAAACAAAGATACCCTTACCTTCGTTTGAGGGTATCTTCGTCTATCAGGCATCTTCGCCTGTTAGCTATCTTCGTGGATTATGTCTGTGTTAGAAACTTACCTGTTTTTACACACGGATTTTTGACAGGCAAATAGTTTGGACAGTACTAATGTTAAAATATTGAGTGCTGAACATGGCTCTACAACCACGAGAATTCTTCAATCAACACAACAGGACTTTCAGGTTAGCTCCTAGAGGTGCCCAAGCCGAGTATTTTGATCAAATCCTTCTGTTCTTTCAATGATGTCGCATCAGCTATGCTCTGACAAAGTCACCCAATGTCAGATTGCCATATCTACAACAGTATTGGGACACTGCAGAGTATGATTGTCGTGAAGAACCACTAGCCATTCGAGCTACAGTCAACAACCAAGTTATTCAGTTCAATACTAATACTATTCGTCAAGCTCTACAACCCGGCACTGTTGAACAAGAGGATGGTCCTAAAGAGTTTCCAGCTGCTTTTCGGATGGAAGCTTTTCTTCAGATGGGTTACTCAGGGGATATTCAGAAAGAACAGTTGACAAAGCGTTATGTGTTCGGTCAATGGAGGTAACTGATGCATGTTATAATAGTTTGCTTCTCTGGTCGCAGGGCTGGACCGGATACAATGGGCGCAGGGATACAATCTGGGATGTTATCTTTGGTTTTCAACAAGCCGTTTCCTTTCTCGCAGTCCTTAATGCATGATTTCGAGAAGCAGATTCGGGCCATGGGGAAGAAGCGTTTCTACCAATACCCAAGGTTTATCACTCATATCTTGAAGCATCTTATTCCTGATTTACCAGATATTCAGCCGATTGTACAAGTGGGAACCGTCGATCGTCATACCCTCGATGACTGTCGCACTAACAATCCAAGGCGACCAGTGGAGGAACGAACACAGGAGACACCTTTGTTTGGGGCACTTATAGATCCGAATTATGTGCCTCCACTGAATGATGAATGGTTTGATCCACCTCAGCCAAAGCAACAACAACAACAACAGGCACCACCTCAGCAACCTGCAATAGTACAGCAGCCACCAATTCAAGAACAGGCTGTCGTGGTACAAGTTCAGGAACTCGTTGTTGAACAACATCTTCAGCAGCTGGAGTTAGTTGTTGAAGAACAGGTACAGGATGCTGGGGATCTTGTTTTGCACGATATTGATTTTGCTTTGGACCAACCGGGTCCATGAGGTATTATTTCAGGGGGAGAAGGACCGTCTACTGCTATGGATGATCCTTCTTCTTCAAGTGATGATAAATAAAGTACAACTTCAGGAAGTGAAATCGTTGCAGACTCACCACAGCGATCAGTCCCTCCTACTGGGACTGTGGGTGACAAGAGAAAGATATCAAAAGAAGACACTAACAACGACTATAGGCCAGGAGATTTGGATAATGATGATGATGATGAAGATGATGATGATGACGTTGCACCTCTCAGCGACACAAGAGACAGAGAGGTGGCATTGTTATTCGTGATCCGGTTTCCGTTGGCTCACAGGTTTCATCAGCAACCACAATAGCTATCCCACAACCACCACTACTACCACCAGTTTCCACTTCCACCACTACACCACTCACCCTTACCACCTCAGTTATCACTTTCCCTAGCACCACCTTGATTCCACTGGTAGGGACAGGTGGTGAATCTTCACTTGGGGTCTCTGCACCTCCAAGTTCACTACCTACCTCCCATGTGGATCCAGTTTTCATAGCATCTACTTTTCCCACAACTTTACCTATTCCTACTTCTGTTGCTACTATGACGATGGCTACATCGTCCACACCAGCTTCACCATTTAAGTTTGACATCTCAGCACTCGACTTTTCATTTGATACATCATTGCCCGATCGGGAACGTATTGTCGGACTGAAGAGAAGGGTGGCAAAGCTGAACACACAAGTGATGATGGCCAATCAAACCATCGCAAAGCTAGTGCATTATAATGAGATTCAAGAGCAACTGCAAACACATGATAGGGCATTGATACAGTCTCTTCTCCAACAGAATGCTAAGTTAATGAAGCAATTGAAGTCTCAGGGAGAGAGTTCAACGTGCAGGATGATTAGTTGAGAACAAAAAGGCGTGAAGATGATCTGAAGGATGATCCCAACCGCACCGCGGGAAGTGAACCTTCAAGTACTTCAACAGTGCTTGGTGTGTGATGTGCCGAGAAATTGATATGTTTTCACTTATGATTACCACCCGTTTTACCCCTAAAATCATGCCTTTATCTCTGTTTTGTCTGGATTTATGCTTCTTTGTTGATAATTGCAGGTTCGGAGGTTCGGTGATGAAAATAAGTGAAAAACCTCACAAAACGGCACAAAACAGATGAAGATTTGAAGACTTTGAAGACCTGCCAGACATCGCACGGTCGTGCCCCAAGTCATGCCACCGTCCTGGGTCAACAAGTCAACATTTCCAAGTCAAACGAGGTCAATTTCAGTGTTTCAAAAGGTGCACGGGTGTGCTCAGGTGTATGGCACGGCCGTGCTTTACTCCAGCGTGTTCTCCAAGGCAAAAACCGACCAAGACTGACAAGACGGTTGCATATCTGAATATGCACGGGCGTTGATGTGTGTGGTTTTAGCAAAATAAAAGATATCATTTTCCCGGTGCCAAAAACTTTGATGTTTTAATTCAGAAACTTTGGTTTGGGATAAATGACTGATTTTTACTAAACCGATTTTACAAAGTTTTGAATTTATAAAGTAAACAATATTTACTTTCGAAACTAAAACAACACATAGGCAGAGAACCTGACGTGCATAGTATAGCTTCTTGGTAAGTATTGAGTATCGTATCCCCAAGGATCACACTTTCCCCTACTCAACCTTTCATCCATCAACTGATCGGGTTTTGAAAAGAAAAATAAAACGGAGGGGTTCTTTGATAAAAAGAGTTTTTGAAAAAGGTTTTGGTTTTTATAAAAGAAAAGATAAAAATAGTAGAGTAGTATTTTATGCATATCTCGGGGTCCTTTCAATTAATAGTTAAGTTTATTATTAGAATTAACAATTTAAGTTAGTTAAGGTTGTGAGGAAGACGAGAGGGACTTGAAGTGTTGACTCTTTTATAGAGAAGCGGAGGCAACTACTTGCGTAGAATGTTGAACCTCTCCAGCATGCGTCCACCTAGGGTCTCCGCCATTGCCTCGCGTATAGCGGGCTCCTCAAACCGCGGTCAAGTATCTGGTCTTCTATTTCGTCTTCTTCTTTAAGCGGAGGCTTCACTTCCGACCTAGAACACCATACACCTCGTCTTAGCTATCGCGTTTCGTACCGTAGGGTCTCGCCTTAGGGTCTTCCCGAGTAGGCCAACAACGAATCCCCATTGGTTAACGATCTAGGTCGATGGATCTCTCTTACAGTTGGTATCAGGAGATCGTACCCCCATTGGTTAACGGCGTTGTTCTAACGAGAACTAGATATAGAATCTTTATTTTATTTATCTTGGTGACACTTTAATATTTACAGATCTGATAAACATAAAGCTGGTTTGATGATTGATGATTTAATTAACCCAACCCATAACCTCCCGAGCTGAATGAATTCCTTAACAAAGGTGGAACATAATCCTAAAGGCGTATGATACAAAAGATCACTTGTGCGCCCTTAGGGAATCCTCCCTTTGCCAAGAAAGTCATTCAACTACTGAGTAAAATCCTTGATAAAGGTGGAACATAATCCTAAATTTGTGCAATCCGAAGATCACTGGTGCATCCGTAGGGAATCCTCCCTTTACCAAGAAAATTACTCAGTCATCTGGTGCCACCCGGGTGCATGGCCATGCTCCTCCTGAATTCTACTATAAATAGCACCTTCAACTCAGCCATTTATGTGTTGATTTTTACCTTTCTTAAGCCTTCTTGGGGTCCTGTGGGAGGCCTTAGTGCTGACCAAAAACCTCTCCATGGTTAGGAGCTTTCCTATCTTGGGTTCTCGATCAAGAAATGCCACCATAGGAATAGTTTACATGCAATAAAATCGATGGTTGCGAGAATCACATCATTCGCATATGATCAAGGTGGTTGGAAGCTTGTCTATGAGTGGAAGATCTTCATGTTTCTTATGTTGTTATCTTTGGATGGTTATGTATATCCATCCAGTATTCTTCAAACTATTTGATTTGTTAGACTTTTTATATTATTAGTAGTTTATTTTAGTTATTTGATGTGTTTATCTTCTTAACTAATTCTTATTTGTTTATCTTTTGTGATAGTTTCGATTAGATGTTAACCTAAATATCCTAAAATCAACCAAAACTTAACCTATCTAAAAACTATCATGGGGTTCGTACGGCTTCTGGTAGTCCCAAGCTAGATCTAAGGCAAGGAAACCAGTAGTGAGACAGATCCTTCAGGTTTCTGATATCCAAACCTGATTCCAGGCAATGGCTTCTGAAGTGGACCAAATCCGGGTGACAAGTTTCTGGTATCACACCAGATGTGTGAGTGGTTTTCTTGGCAAAAGACGGATTCCCTACGTGCACCAGTGATCTTCAAATTACACACCTTAATGAATATGTTCCACCTTTGTTAAGGATATCATTCACAAGTCTTCGGAGTTAAGGGTTGAATTTGTTAAGTCACTTAATCATAAAACCAAACTTATATTTACATGATCACTAAATATTTATGTTGTCAATAGTATTTATGGAGTAGTGTCTTTAACAATCGTCGAAGTTTGGGAGCGGCTTGGAGTTGGTAAAAGACATGAAAAGTAAATATTATATAAAGATAATCAAAACAAGAATAATTTATGTATCTCTCATTAGTAGAAAGATGTTTACTTTTTAGAGGATTTCCGACAACAATTAGTCCTTTGGTTCGAAAAGTGAAAGTTAAGTGACGTTGAAGAGATCCCGGTCGGAGTTCGCCTCTACCTTAATTTAAGAAGATAGATTAGAAAACCCAGTGCTTAAACGAGTGGTTCTGCGGTGGTTTGGGAAGTGCCTGAAAAGCATGACTCAAACTTCCCAATAAGCTACATGACTTGTGTGCGTCTTGGCAAAGGGCGGATTCCCTACATGCACCAGTGATCTTCGGATTACACACCTTAAGGAATATGTTGCACATTTGTTAAGGTTATCATTCACAAGTCTTGGGGTTAAGGGTTGAATTTGTTAAGTCACTTAATCATAAAACCAAACTTATATTTACATGATCACTAAATATTTAAGTTGTCAATAGTATTTAGGGAGTAGTGTCTTTAACAATCGTCGAAGTTTGGGAGCAGCTTGGAGTTGGTAAAAGACTTGAAAAATAAATATTATATAAAGATAATCAAAACAAGAATAATTTATCTAACTCTCATTAGTAGAAAGCCGTTTACTTTTTAGAGGATTTCCGGCAACAATTAGTCCTTCGGTACGAAAAGTGAGAGTTAAGTGCGTTGAAGAGATCCCGGTCGGAGTTCGCCTCTACTCTAATTTAAGAAGATAGATTAGAAAATCCAGTGCTTAAATGAGTGGTGTTGTGGTGATTTGGGAAGTGCCTAAAAAGCATGACTCAAACTTTCCAATAAGCTACATGACTTGTGTGCGTTAGGCGCGACGACACTTGTCAATCAAGAGAAGACCGCTTACGGGCCAACAATCCGAAGACACCTTTATGGGGACTCGTGCACTTCCCTGCTCAAGGCCCATTTAGTTTCCAGAATGTTGACGTGCCTGGTTTTAGTAATTTAAAAGATATCATTTCCCGATGCCAAAAACTTGGTTTTTTAAATTCCAAAACATTGGTTTTGGGAAAACGATTAATTTTGCCTAAACCTTTTAAACAAGTTTTAAATTTATAAGTAAACGATATATACTTAGAAACTAAAACCAACACATAGGTAGAGAACCTGACGTGTATAGCATAGCTTTCTAGGGTAAATATCAAGTATCGTATTCCTAGAGAATACACTTTCCCCTACTTAACCTTTCATCAAATAACTAATCGGGTTTTGAAAAGAAAAATAAAATGGAGGGGTTCTAAGAAAAATAGTTTTGAAAAAGGGTTTTGGGTTTGGTAAAATAAAAAGATAAAATAGTAGAGATAGTGGAAATGCACATCTCATGGCTCTACGTATAAGTAGTTAAGTTTATTATTAGAAATAATATTAAGTTTAATTATTTGTGAGAAAGACAGAAGTGAATTTGAAGTGTTGGCCCTAAGATCAGAGAAGCAGGACCACTACTCAGTAGTATGCATAACCTCCCGCTGCGCGTCCGCATAACTGTGAAGGTTCACCGGTTGAACCCTGCATTTACAGGTGCTTCCCAAACCGCGGTCAAGTCACTAGTTGTTGGGTCAAACAGGATTGATAAGCATTTTAACCTTAGTCTAATAGCCTCTTTGCAAGTTTTTGTTAGTATTACAAAGTGCTGAAAAAGAAAATGCAAAGTACTGATGAAGAAGCTAATACAGGAAAAAGTGCTGAAGAGTAAGTTCTGAAGATGAACCAGATTATACATCTGAAGAACAACTGCTGAAGAGCAACCTCTGAAGGTTTACTCATCAGCAGTTCTGATATAAGCTTCCCACCGCCCTAAACTTCAGCAGTTTATACTTTAATTGTATTTTAATAGATATTTTGTACAAGTTCCAATACTACAGCCTGTTGTAGTATTATATTAATATTTGGTACTTTGTTTGTAAGTTTTGTACTATATGAATAGAAGGGTTCACACCTTCTATTTATTAACTTTGGATAATATACAAACTTTGTTATCAGAATTCCATTGTCCATTATATGAGAATTATATCTTGAATATATTTCAACTATATCATTAACTGCTTAGATTCTCATATACATTTATTACACTTTGATTAATCATTTGAGGGGGAGCATTTACTCATACTAAAAGTGAACTATTAACTTAGAACATTTACTAATTTCGCTGCACATTAACTTTGATCATTACTTGTTCTAAAGGGTATGTTTAAACATTAAAGTACCTTAACTTGATCCTACAATTGGTTTAAGAGCATCTGGTTTATCTGATCAAATATTAATCTAACGAATTGAGAATCAGACACATGCTTCATATTGATATTCAATAAAAGGGATAATAGTTCACTTAATCAAAATTCATTATTTTAAGAAATTGTTAATTTTTCAATCTTCTTAAAAATGAATCCTCATAATACTGGATCTGCTAATAAGCCTCACATGTGTAGGGGTGTAATCGAGCAGAACCGAGCCTGGCTATGCTCAAGCTCGAGCTCGAACTTAAACGAGCCAGCTCGGCTCGGCTCGTTTTTTTTTTGTCGAGCTTAAAAGCCGAGCTCGAGCTCGGCTCGTAAATGTTCGAGCCGAGCTCGAGCTGGTTCGAGCTAGCTCGTTATTTTTTTTAAATATTTATAAAATAAAAAACAAAAAATAAAAAAAAATTACACATATACATGTATATATATATTTTTTTAATATTGTAATGAATGAAACGCATACTAAAAGTATTATTTGTATAATTTGTGTTTTTGTTCTATTATTTTTCATATTTTATTGATTAATTCAAAGTATTATTAAGTATATAAAAGATGTTTATCGAGCCACAAACCGAGCCAGCGAGCCGAGCCACCGAGTCGAGCCATCGAGCCGAGCCACCGAGCCAAGCCACGAGCCAAGACCCCTAGCTCGAGCTCGGCTCGATTTGTAATCGAGCTTGCTCGGCTCGGCTCGATAACAAAACGAGCTTTTTTGAGTCGAGCATTTTTCGAGCGAGTTGCGAGCCGCCAGCATTTTGTACACCCCTACACATTCTAGTGAGAAATGAATTCAATATCTGGCAAAGAAAGATGGCACATACTTTATCACAGCAGAACACAGGTTGTTGGAAGTCTGTCATGTATGGACCCCATAAACCAGTGACTACTGATCCAGAATCAAAAGTGTCTAAAGAAAAAGAACCAAAAGACTACACGGATGAAGATTTCCTAAAACTTGAGCTAGATGTCAAAGCTTTTTCAATGTTGGCAATGGCACTCCCAAATGAAATCTATGCAGGACTCTTACATTGTGAGAGTGCAAAAGAACTTGGGACTGTCTAAAAGAACAGTTTGGAGGAACTGATGAGGTGATTGCCAACACCAGAGAGATATTAGCTCAACAATATGAGACTTTTACTAATGTTAATGGAGAAACTTTAACACAACAATTTGAAAGATTCTCTTCATTAATATATGAGTTAAAATTAAATGGTCAGACCTACAAAAATCCATCTATGTTACATAGATTTTTAAGGTCTTTACCAGAAGAATGGGAAACTTATTCCATAGTCCTCAGATCAAATGCAGATTTGAGTCCCTATCATTAACTAAATAACATGGAAAATTGCTAACTTTTGAAAGAGAAATAAATCAAAAGAAAAAGTTGCAAAACTCTGGTAAAACTGCTGATGACTATGTTCCTGGTAGCACAGCTCTTTTAGGACAAGACTCACCATCTTGTTCAAATGACTTTGGTTCTTATGATCATATTGACATCACAACTGGGATCTCATCAGAAAGATCATATCCAGCCTTTGAAAATGTTGATTGTCAAACTACTGTGTGTTTCATTCTTGATCGATGATTTAAAAAATTTCAATTTTATGATCTAGAAGAAATGAATATTCTACACCAACTGGCCATGTTAAGTATAAAAACAAACAAATTTTATAAATGTCAGGCAGAAAATTTCCAGGTTTAAACAATCAAACAAAAGGTGGTTTTGACAAATCTAAACTTAGATGTCATAAGTGTCAGAAGTTGGGACACTTTGCTAGAGAGTGTAGAAGCTCTGTCTTTAACCAACAACAACAATCTGGAAATCAACTAAGTCCAAGTTACAATAGAAATCAAGGATCACAGGGAAGTGCACACTTTGTACAGGCACACGTTCCACAAATCCAATATGTGCCACAAGTACAATATGTCTAAATGCCTGTTCAACAACAGCAGGTTCAACAACAGATGCCTTTCATGGCTGCTCAACCTCCACAGCCTCAACAACCAAACCAACAAAGTTTGTTCACCTCAGGGTATGTTGATTGGAGCAGTCTTCTATATGACACATCTGAATGCAGTCCAGATGCTGACAACAAGATCTTTGACATTAATTGGGGAGAACCTGATAATGGCAGAAAGAATTTTGCCTTAGTGGCTTTTGAGGGATCATCCTCCAACTCGGCATTATCTCAGGTATCAAAAGAATCTCTATGAAGGCTTTGTTCATATTCATGTAAAGAAGGTTTTGCTTTAATAAGGGAAACAAATGTGCATCTACAAGGCAAAGCTAATGACTCTAAGAGAAAATATACTCAAATAAAATGTGATTTAGTAAGAAAACTTGCTTCAAAAACAAAAGAAATTTCTAAATCGACTAATAATGCTATTGAAACCCAAGCACAAATTAAAATCATGATAGAAAACCTAGGAAATGTCAGAAAAGAGCTTGCTGACACCAAGGTTAATTGTGAAAATTGGGTTGATCATGTAGAGGTTACCAAATGCTGCTTAACAAACAAACTGCATCAAATGTTAAGTTTGGCATAGGGTATAACCACACTGAATCTCCAGCTGATTTTCTCCCAAAACTGCTGATGATGGGAGTAAAATGGTTCAAGATCAAACTTCTGGTATGAAAGAATGCACATCTTTTCGTAAGAACTTTCTCAAAAATGGAAATGAAAGTTCTGCAGAAGTTAAAACAACTGACATTAAGTCATCAGTAATTTCCTCTACATCAGGAGTTGAGAACCTGAAAAATGCTGATGACCTAATTCCAAATGCTGAAATTGTCAGTATTTTGCCTTCCAAAACTCCTGAAAATTTAAAAATGAAAGGAAAGGCAAAAGAATGTGAAACATGTTGTCTGTTTAACCACATAACAGAATTTGCAGATACAGGAAAGGAAATCAGTACAACAAGAAAATTTTACAACTGGTTGTGGGGAACCAAATCAACAAGATTTTGAAAACACTTTCTATCCTAGTAAACAACAACCAAATAAAACCTTTCCTCAGAAAAAGACTAAATCTCAACAACAGCCTTTTTCTCAAAAATTCAATTTTAGAAGTTAGACCTAGTACTTCAGCTGTTTCACAAACTGCTGAGGTTAAAAATTTGATAAAAATGGTCAAACTTCTAATGACCATAGTTTATGGTGAACCACAAAATGTTACCACCATTGCTCCTAAAAGCAAATCCATGCCAAAAAGGACATGGACACCTAAATATGGTCCTAATCAGAATGTTACTCTTCCTATTCTCAGAGTAAACCCAAAGCCAAATTGGCTTGGGTTCCTACAACTAACTAATCTACTCTTTGTGCAGATGGTCTCCAGAGGTCTAAGTAGCATTTGGTATGTTGATAGTGGAGGCTTAATGCACATGACAGGATGCAGATACCTGATTAACAATTTTATCAGTCAAAGAAAAGGATTTGTGTCCTTTGGGAACAATGCCAATGGATATGTGATTGTTTATGGTGATGTATCATCTCGAAAAGTACAGTTTGACAAGGTTAATCTGGTTGAAAACTTGGAGTACAATTTGCCGAGTGTCCCTCAAATGTGTGATAGAGGATATTCTTCCTTTTTCACCAAATCTGCTTGCAAGATCATTTCACAAGAAGGCCAAAAGTTAATAGAGAAGATCATTGAAAAAGACAAAGTGTTGAACAACACTGCATGTTTCTTCGACTCAAAGGCATCAACTTCAGAAACAGACCTTTGGCATAGGAGGCTTGGCCATGTGAACTTTAAAACCATAAATAAAGTCACAAAAATGGGTTTGGTCAGAGGTCTACCCTTGAAGGAATACCAGTGTAAAGAACACTGTGTTTTCTGTCTTAAGGGAAAACATCATAAGTCCTCTTTTAAGTCTATTGAAGAATCAAAAACAACTGCATGTGAACTTCAAACTTCTGAAGACATTCCTAAAACTTCTGAAGAATCTCCACAAACTCCTGATTCAGAAGTTATTGATATCAGCAGTTTATTTGAAGTTACACAAGAACCCATAGTCCAACAACAACTTATTGAACACAAAGATCACCCTCTAGAACAAATTCTGGGTGATATTGGATCAGGGGTAGTTTACAAGAAACCAGCTTTCAAATTTCTGCTTCTATACTGCATTCATTTCCCAATTAGAACCAAAGAAGTACCAAGAAGCCCTTAAAGATAACAATTGGGTGGAAGCTATGCAGGATGAGTTGCTACAATTCAAGAAGCAACATGTCAGGGAAATTTGTCCCTTACCTCCTAACAAGCTACCAATTGGCACAAGGTGGGTGTTCAGGAACAAACAAGATGAAGCTGGTGTGATTATAAAGAACAAGGCAAGACTAGTGGTACAAGGTTTCTCTCAAGAAGAAGGCATTGACTATGATGAAACCTTTGCACCAGTAGCAAGGCTTGAAGCCATCAGGTTATTTTTGGCTTATGCAGTTTAGAACAAAATCATAGTTCTTCAAATGGATGTTAAAAGTGCATTTTTATATGGAAAAACTAAAGAGGAAGTGTATGTTTGTCAACCACTTGGGTTTGAGGATCCTTCTTATCCTGATTGGGTGTACAAACTAGACAAGGCTCTATATGGGCTAAAAGAAGCTCTAAGAGCTTGGTATGACACACTTTCCACCTTTTTACCGAAAAATCACTTCACAAGAGGTTCCATTGATAAAACTCTTTTCATAAAGCATGTTGGAAATCACATCCTACTTGTTCAAATTTATGTTGATGATATCATTTTTTGTTCAACAAACACAAAACTGTGTGATGATTTTAAGAAACTCATGCAATCAAAATTTGAAATGAGTACCATGGGAGAACTGCAGTACTTTTTGGGACTACAGATTAAACAACAAACAAATGGAATTTTTATACATTAATCAAAATAGGTTAAAGAATTATTGAACAAATTTTTTTTAAAAGACTATAAATCATGTTCCACTCCCATGAGTCCATCCACACAAGTTGAACCTGATGATCAAGAAACACAGGTTGACAAAACCATGTATAGATGTATGATTGGTTCCCTACTTTATCTACTGATTCTAGACCAGATATTATGTTTTCAACATGTGTTTGTGCAAGATACCAATCAGCACCAAGGGAATCACACCTCACTGCAGTCAAAAGAATTTTCAGATATCTGAAAGGAACTCCTACCTTAGGAATCTAGTACCCTGCTTCTAGCAGTACCAGACTACCAACGTTTTCAGATAGTGACTATGCAGGGTGTAAAATGTCAAGAAAATCAACATCTGGTGGATGTCAATTTATTGGAAACTGTCTGGTGTCTTGGCAATGAAAGAAGCAAACTTTTGTTGCAACATCAACTTCTGAAACAGAATACATTGCAGCTGCAAGCTGTACATCACAGATCCAATGGCTTCAAAATCAACTTCTTGATTATGGAATCAAAGAGACCAAGACTCCACTCTTGATAGACAGTACCTCAACCATTAGCATCATTCAAAATCCTGTTCAATTTTCAAATACTAAACATATTGAAATCAGTATCACTTCATCAGAGAATACTATGAAAAGGGCAAAATTGAGGTAAAATATGTGTCAACAGCTAATCAAATAGCGGATGTGTTCACAAAACCTCTTGACTCATCAACTTTTCAAAGGTTAGTATCCATGCTTGGGATCTTAATTTTGAGTAAAATTTGAAAGTGTTTTCATTTTTCTGTACATATTTTACTTTCACTTACTTATTTTCATCTATCTTAAAACCTCTGATAAAACAAAAGAGAGAAATTACTGCAAAACATCAATATGGGAATATTTTCTAAAAAAGAGAAACTATTGATGATAATAATCATCAGAAGTTAAATTGGGTGTTTTTGAACATAATCTCATTTGTTGTTGAAAACTACTGAAGAGATAATGGGAAACTACTGATGAACAATTTTGTTCGTCAGAAGTTGGTCAATAAGGGTAAATCAGACCTTTCCCATCAGAAGTTTGACCTAAGGCGGTTTTAAACTTCTGGAAACCCCTCTTTTCATACTTATCGTTTCAAAAACAAACATTCCCTCTCTCTCAAATCCTTTGAAACCTAAAAACATTGTTCAATCAAAACCACTATGGATCTCTACTAAAACAGGGACACAATCAAAGAGGCTACTTCACAAAAGATCCAGCCTGGTCCCAATATGACGACATCATTGATTTAGTCGTCAAATCAAACTATTACACAACGTTTACCATTGACCCTCCAATCCACACTGAAACTCTCAATGAGTTCTGGGCCAACGCTAAGGCTCTCACTATTGATGGCAAGGTTATTTCCCTGAAGACGACGATCAAAGGGAAAACCATGGCAATCACACCAGAATCTCTAGGAATCAGACTAGATCTGAATGATGCTGAAGCCCAAGAACATATTCCAACTGGAACTTTCCAAATAACCATGACTGAGTGTGGTTACCAAGGTACTCCTTCACATGCCACAATTTACAAAAGATTTTTTGATGCAAAATATAAACTTTTGTTCCATTATATTATCATGCGGTTGAGTCCTAAAACTGGTTCATATGATCAGATGCCCTCTACTTTACAACCAATTTTCCATTCCATTATGAATGAAACCACTTTCAGGCATCTTCATATTCCTTTAATGAGTTGGTGTTACATAACCAAAATGATAAAAAGAAGTTTTTGATATACCCAAGGTTCCTAATGCAATGTATTATTAAGGAACTTGGAGAAGAGGTACTTGTGGGTGAAACAACAAAATCAAACCCTTTAACCTCACAAGTATTCTCAAGGCATAACAAACCGGCTTCCATGCTAGAAGATGACCAAGGGGAACAAGAAGCAATCCCCATGGAACCCACTTCCAAAAAGCCCAAACAGCAAAAATCCAAACCCACCAACCTAAAAAGAAAAGCAACTCAGGAGGTTGAGATGCCTGAGTCTGCTGATGTGCAATCTGCACTTGTCAAAGATGTGACTGAAACTTCCTCTCAGTTACATCCATCTCATTCAGCCAAAAGAGCTAAACCCTTTCTATCCAGTTTTCAAGGAAGAAACTTAAAAAGACCAAAACTACTGACCCTCTTCCTGAAACTACTGAAACCATACCTTCTACTGATCCCAAAACAACTGAACCTGAACTCCCCCACACCACAGTAGAAATAGCTCAATTTCTCTCTGGGCTGAAAGAAAATATCCCATCAGATAATGTCAATCCCCAATCACCACATAAAACAGGGGATAAAACTACTGAAATGGACATTAATGTGGATGTTATCAGCCTTATCCCAAGAGATGAGGAGGAACCAAGGTGTCTAAGCCCAAACTTAGATACTTTAGGTACATATGAGGCTGCCAATACTCTTATTCCATCCCTTGATGCATCTGGGGACAGGGGTAACATAATTAAGACCTCATATGTGGCAACTACTGATGAAGGCCTTGTGCCTGAGGCAGGAAATCCCTAGAACCAAGACAAAGGGGTTCATGAGACTACTAGGTTGGGCCTAGCTCATGATATAACTGATAACTACATCACTGATGATGTTATCAAGGATTCAAATGATTCCATTGATTTGGATGATGTTTCAAAGTTCAAGGAATTGACGGCTGATTGTGAAGGTCCTGAATCCAATGTATCTGAACTCAAGGAGTCAATCACAAAGGATCAGGTTAAAGACCACTTAACCACTAATTCCCCAAAAGTGGAATCCCCAGTCTTTACTAAGGATCACCCAAAAACACCCCCTCCACAACCAAAACAGCCTACCCAACCATCTTCATCTGGTGCTAGAAGCATAGACCTTAACCAGCTATGCAGCCCAGAAGGTCCCTTATATCAAATGGTACACCAACTCCTTTCATCTCATCTCCAAACATTCACAACTGCCATAGAACTTAAAGAACAAAAACCAAATAGAGATGATAAACAATGCCCTAGATCACAAGATTGGAGAATTGTCAAGGAAGATTGAAGATAACAGAAGACAACTCCAACATCTTTCTGGTGTTGCCCCTCTAGCTCCATAGTTTCCAAGGTTAATGAAGCCAAAAAGGGGGAGAAAGAGAAGGAACCAGAGAAGATGGACCTTGAACAGTCCAAGAAAGCTCGTCAAGCCCAAAAACTTAAGGAAGCCAACAAGTGATCACAACAGACAAAACAAGAAGAAGCCTTTAAAGAAAGACATATGTATCAAGAAAGGATCCTGAGAGAAAAAGCTGAAAAATCATCCAAAGAAAAATAACCAACTGCTAATGAGGTCTTTAAAAGTACTGAAGACAATCTTTCAGTAGTTTCTACTGAGAAACGGCCATCAGTAGTTGCAACTCAAACCAAACCTAAAACATCTGCTTCAAACTCAACCTGCCCCATCTAAACCTTCAGAAGTTTTAAACCTTGAACCAATTGCCTTCAGTTTAGAAGAATTAGTGAAAAACTTGAAGGAGGTAAAGAAGAAGGCAAAGGAAGATAAGTTATGGGAGAAGATTGATGAAAGGGAATATTTAAGCTATGAAGCTAAGCTAAAGCTCTGGGAAGAAAAGATAAACGAGCTAGAGAGAGCTGAAGAAGAACAACTGCTGATTGTTGAAAATGACAAGAGACAACAGCTGATGAATTACATTGTCAAGAACATCTAATCAAAGAAACACTCTCTCAAGGGTCTCTCAACTGTTGAACTAGAACACAGAGCAAGACTTATCTCAAAAAAAGACAAAATGCTGAGAAAGAGAAGAAGTTGAAGAGAACCCAGATGATAGAAGAATTGGCAGCTAATGATTATGGCACAAAGGCTCAGCTATCAAAGTGGAAAGAAGTAGACTTAAATGAAACATACAAAAGATTCAAAGCTTTGCAGAAGACTAACCCAGAAATTTTAGACAATCAGAAGTTTCACAAAATTCTGATTCTGCAAGAAAGAAGGTTACTGCCAAAACAAAAAAGATATCAGGGGAACAAGTAAAGACAGACTTCAAAATGGTTTTGATTGAATGTAACACCATTGTTGAAGATGATTTCATGATTGAAGATAAGCCCCTGATTACACAAGATAGGGATCCTGCAACAATTGCTTATTAACTCAAACAAACTATCACTGATCAAAACCAGACCAAGGTAATTACTGAACATCACATTCCCATTCCTAGTAATATACTTGGTACTGTACAAGTTGAACATAGAAGGAGATCTAACCTGATCATATCTGAAATAGAAGATCAATCAACATCAAGCCTATCTTCAAACAAGCAAATAGTACCTTACAAGACTGACTTTCTCAAATCTAAATCTCCAATAGTCAAATGGTACTTCACCCATAAGTCCAATTCAATTGTCCTGGAAAGAAAACACTACACCTCCAAGGTTCTACATCACAAGACTGAACTGAACAAGTTATCAGATGATGATCTTCTCACTGTTCAATTCATGGAACCGGAACAATGACCAATACTCACAGGACAACAAGTCAATGAACTCAAGTTCTCAATGATTAAAGAAATTTGGAGAATTCTTGACAGCAGAAGAAAAGGAACCTTTAAATAAATTAGATAAGGTTTTGGCTTCAATAATCCAGGGGGAGATTGTTGGGTCAAAGAGGATTGATAAGCATTTCAGCCTTAGTCTAATATCCTCTCTGCAAGTTTTAGTTAGTATTACAAAGGGCTGAAGAAAAAAATGCAAAGTACTGATGAAGAAGCTGATACAGGACAAAGTGTTGAAGAGTAAGTTCTGAAGATGAACCAGAAAGAACATCTAAAGAACAACTACTGAAGAGCAACCTCTGAAGGTTTACTCATCAGCAGGTTGATACTTCATCAGCAGTTCTGATAGAAGCTTCCCACGCCCTAAACTTCAATAGTTTATAGTTTAATTGTATTTTAATAAATATTTTGTACAAGTTCCAATACTACAACTTGTTGTAGTATTATATTAATATTTGGTATCTTTGTTTGTAAGTTTTGTACTCTATAAATAGAAGGGTTCACATCTTCTATTTATTAACTTTGGATAATATACAAACTTTGTTATCAGAATTCCATTCTCCATTATATGAGAATTATAACTTGAATATATTTCAACTTTTCATTAACTGCTTAAATTCTCATATACATTTACATTTATTACACTTTGATTAATCATTTGAGGAGGAGCATTTACTCATACTAAAAGTGAACTATTAACTTAGAACATTTACTATTCTCGCTGCACATTAACTTTGATCATTACTTGTTCTAAAGAGTCTGTTTAAACATTAAAGTACCTTAACTTCATCCTACACTAGTCCTCCAACTTATCTTCTTCTTTTAAAATGGAGGCTTGACTTCCGACCAGGAACACTGTACACCTCCCTTAGCTCTCCCGTTCCGTACTAACGAAGATCTCTCTTAAAGTCAGCCTAGGAAACATGTATCCCCATTGGTTAACGGTTTTGTACTAAAGAGACCTAGATATAGTATTCTTGTTTTATTTATCTTAAAAAGTGACACTTTAAATATTTATTGATCAGATAAATACAAAGTTGCTTTAGTAATTTATGACTTAACAAACCCAACCCATAACCTCCCAAGATGAATGAAAATCTTGACAAAGGTGGAACATAATCCTAAAGGTGTGTAATCTGAAGATCATTGGTGCACCCGTAGGGAATCCGCCCTTTGTCAAGAAAGTCATTCATTCATCTGGTAAAAACCAGAAATGTGTCACTTAGATCTGGTCCACTTCAGAAGCCATTGCTTAGAACCTGGTTTGGATATTAGAAGCCTGAAGGATCTGTCTCACTATCGGTTTCCTTGCCTTGGATTTAGCTCGGGACTACCAGAAGCTGATTAAACCCCTTGATAGTTTATTAAGTTAAGGTTTTTTTATAATGTTTATCAAGTTAATCACTATTTGAACCTGTCACAAGATAAACAAACAAGAATCAGATAAGAAGATAACACACCAAATAACTAAAAAAAACTACTACTAATAATAAAAGTCTACAAGTCGAAGTGGATTCGGAGATCATAGAAAGATACAACCATAGTGAATGATCAACACAAGAACATGGCTGCTCATAGACAAGCCTTCAATATCCTAGTCCTATGTATCTAGTGCAATCCTCACGACCCTCGATGTTTTATTGCATGAACTACTCTACGATCCCATGCTTGGCCAAGATAATCAAGGTAGGACGAATCCTGGCCTTGGTAGGTATGTTAGGATGGCCCTGAGGCCTCCCACAAGACCCCAAGATCTCTGAAAGAAGCTTGGAAGTCGTCCCAAGAAGGCACAAGACTAGATGAGATGGGATGTCAAATGATTGAGTGAAGCTTGCTATTTATAGACCTGCCAAGGGGTGCACGGGCGTGCCAGAAGGTGGTGCACAGTTGTGCACTTCCCTACGTACGTTCTGTTTGCTGGAGATCTGCATGAAATGTATCGTTGTCTGTTGCATGGCCGTGCCAGGGGTATTGCACGGGCGTGCAATGTGTCTCAGCAAGATTTCCTGTCCCCCAAGGTTGTTGCGTTGTCTTCTAGCATGCAGGGCCTCCGTGCAAGTGTGCATGGGTGTGCTGGGTCACTCCCGAACTGGTTTTATCATCGTTTAAGTCCCAGAAAGGTCTTCACACATATGGGAAACATGCTGCAAGCTTCGTATCCTCAAGAATCTCCGGTTTTCATCTGTTTTTGCCCGAAAATCACTTGTTTTCGGTTTGGAGCTCCAATTCCCTGAGAAATACAAATAGGAATGATTAAGTAGGTAAAATCAATTTTTTAAGCTCAATTATGCCCTATTGTGAGACTAATTATGCATGCTTTATATGTTAATTTTTGACACATCAAACGTCATCTCTTGTTTATTTCTTTTCCATCTCCTAATTCTAAAGGGATCGTTTAAAACTCGTTTTCCACATCAAGAATTATAACTATTACTACAGTTAATATAATTAGTCTACTTATTCGAAGAGTTCCCACGGCTACCACGTTTTCTAAATTTACAATTTTATTTTATTTTTAAAACCAAAACATTTTCAAAAAAAACTATTTTTCTTTTTGAACCCCTCCGTTTTATTTTCTTTTCAAAACCCGATTAACGAAAGTGGTTGAAGGTTGAGTATGGGAAAGTGTGTTCTCTGGAATACGATACTCGGTATTTACCCTAAAAATCTATGCAATGCACGTCGGGTTCTATGCTTGTGTGTTAGTTTTAGTTTTTAAGTAAGTAATTATTATTTACTTATAAATTTAAAACTTGTTAATGGTTTAGAACAATCCTCTTTTTCCCAAAACCAATGTTTTGATGTTTAAAACATCATCGTTTTTGGCAAAGGAAAATATCTTTTGAATTACTAAAACCGACACACCATTCCCCTCGCCAGAAAGCAGTGGTAGAATGTTTGCAAGGACCCCACGCCCAGGATTTCATGGTTGTCATCCCTATCGAAGGATTGGGGAAACGTATGTCAGCGGTTGAGTACAGAGCGATTCTTAAATACCGCTTGATGATTCCATGTTCCCATATAACGAACCTTGCCTGGTTTGTCGTAGGACATGCCTGGCTAAATATGGGGAACATGTGGTCAACTGCAAAGAGTTGTCGAGGTTCAAATAACACCACGATCTGGTTCTGCATGCCTTATGGGATATACTCAGGAGAGCCGAGATATCAGCAAAGAAGGAGGTGTCGGTTAATTTTCTTACGGATCCAACTGAGTGAAGATCCACTTTACGCCCAACAGACATGCTCGTATTTGGTTGGGCGGATGGGAAACACGCTTGCATGGACCTCACGGGTGTATCCTCCCTAGTCCAGTTTTGAGACAGTGGGTTCGTGGTTGGGTAAGTGATGGTTAGAGCAGAGTGAAAGAATTAAGGTTGAGGAGAATGCTAGACCCTGTGAAGATAATGTGCCTTATCCCCTTAGCTTTTGATAGTTTTGGCTCTCTGGTGCTGGAAGCTGTTCGGTTCCTGGCCAGAGTCCAAAGGGTTGTTCACAATAATATTTTGACCTCCAAGGGCAAGGGTTTGTTTTTAGTAGATTAGGTTCCGCTATTCTGAAATGAGCGGTAACGCAGCTTCTTGCCCTTCTGCATGTTATCCTAATGTAAATTATCCTTTCTGAACTGAAGTAACTTCTTTTTAATATAAAAAAAATAATAACCTTTTCGACACCATGACTTGCTCAAACAGAGATGATTAGAAGTGTAGTTATATCATGGTATTTGAGTAGAACTAAAAGCTCTACCGAATTACAACACATCACATGGCGGCACCCACGCATGCTATGGTCCGTAAAAGATTGGGACACCGCTGAATGGAGTTGATATATATTTGTCAGTTGATGTTCGTTACTTCACCGACCATTCCTAGAACGATAAAAAAACTAAAATGCCTCTGAAAGTAAGTTGTCTTATTTAACATCGTTAAATAAAGGGACCATTATGAAATAAAAGAGGTCCATCATGAATCAAATCCACAAGAATTTAAGCTTTGGGTGAATAGGTAATTTTCCCGAAACCATAAAAGCATTTGTATAATTTATTACTTATTTTTATCGTTGTTTTTTCTACTTCAGTAAATTTTGATGCATTTTTCCGTAATTCGTAATGTAATTCGTAATGAACAGCTAGCAATACCAATTTGTTTAGTAGTATTAGTAATTTAGCATAATGACATTTGATGATCGAGTGTTGGAACATCCAATGCCAAAACTGGTTAAAAAAAACATATCGATCTGATACCCAATGCGTGTAGATATTAGCATCTATATCTATATCATAGTCATTCTCCCCCTTAAGAGTGTCATGTAGTATGCCATATGGCATTGAGATATTTTAGGAAAAAAAGAATTTAAAGATAAAATTAGATTTATTTCTCTAATGTTTCCTCCCATAATTTTTAAACGTTAATATCTTTTATATATGAGATTTTTTAAAGAAAAATTTTGTTAATTATTTTTCCAACGAGTATCATAGTGCCATATAAAAAACGAAGAAAAAAAATGACTATTTTTGTGGGGTTTTGTTCATACAGGAAAACAAAACACAAAGTGTTCAGGTTATTTATTAATCATGTATAGTCAAGTCATTAATTATGTTCAAACCAGTAAATATGATTATATGAATTCTATTTCCAAGAGATGTTAGCATTGGAGTTGTACATTGTTTTAGGTTAGGTTTTAATATTAGAGTTATACATTGTTTAAGGTTAGACGTTAACATTGGAGATATATTGTTAATTGTTTTAGGTTAGGTGCTACCCGAAGCTTTCCTGCGTGTAACTATAAAGCGCATCAGTCTATTTCGTATATAAAAATGATATGTTATATTTGATTTCTCCCCCGGGACGCTCCCGACGTATAAATCTAGTAGTACTATATAAAAGATAGGAAAAGGCGTGTATTAATTGTGACATTATTAAGGATCATTCAGAGAGTGGAGACGTCTTTTAACTTGGAACTTAACAAGTATCACAACAAATTTATTCAAAATTCAAATCAGACACCAACTTCACCTTCAAAACCATCCATTACACCAGCATCCTGCGTGTAGTTTTTGTCATATTCCTCTTCATCCAATTATTTTTAACTCCTTTTCATTTTGTGAGGGTCTTCAAAATTCATACAAGAACTTGTTATTGGTCACATTACGTAGATTCGCATCATCATGATTTCTCAATACATGGCATACTTTTGAGTCCAACTACGAGCCATGGCTTCGTACTTGACCTTGTCTATCTTATACATATGTGCGATTTCTGGGACCAATGGGTCATCTGGGTTCGGATCTGTCAGCAATGAACATATTGACAACAAGACCTGGTTGAGCAACAAACCAAATTATCATCAGTTTTTGTGTGAGCCATTGTTATGCAGCACCATAACAAACCCAATAAAATAAATATATAAATAAATAAACCTTGGATATGGTGAGAGCAGGACTCCATTGATCCTTAAGGATATCAAGACAAATGTTTCCATTGTTGTTTATATTTGGATGAAACACTTTGGTCCTAAAAGCAACCTACAGGAGTTATAAAAACCATTAATAAAACCATATAAAAACAATATGTCCATGAAGATCAGCGGCGCAAAAAGCCTTCAACTTAGGCCCTTGTAATTTTGTGGGCCGCGAAAATATGTTGTGATTACGGTTATTCTGTTTGTTTGTATAGAGTGTTTATAGGCACGGATCCGTGGAGGTCCAACTGGATTCATTGAATTTTGATAAAGCACATATTGTTTGTTAGAAACTTAAAATTTGTAGTTTATATAGACGTGCATCTATAATCACCAGTATATATATATCAAGTACTAGAATATGTTTGGTCAATAACCCAAAATTTTTTAAAGCTCAATTGATTTGTAACATATTTGTGAATATTTTATGATTTCACTTGTGTACTTGTGTTTATTGTTCTCAAGAATTTGTCAGCATAAATAATATCATCTAGTAGAAGATGGTGGTTGTTTTTTTTTTTTTTTTGAACGGCTAATTTCTCTTCTCCTTTATTTTTCACCTTGCTCAGGATTTGTAAATCCAGGAATTCAGTAATTATGCTAAAGTTGTAAATCCAGGAATTCAGTAATTAATAATGTAAAGTCATTATTAGGACCGTAAGCAAATAATTACTTCTATCAAGAAAAATGTCCCAGTTCTAGCATTCGATCTAGGGTGCAGTTTGCAAAAAAGGTAGAGCCGACCCCAATGAATTATAGATCATAGACAACGTACCTTGGGGGGTTTGAATGGATAATCGGGAGGGAAGTGGATAGTAACTTGAAACACACCACCGGCATATGGACTATCGTTTGGACCTATGATCGTTGCTTGCCAATGGAACATGTCTTGAGCCACAGGACCGGCACTGCATGAGGCTGGAGGGTCTCTTTGCAAGTCTTTGAGCTCTTTTGAAATCCTCCTAGAAGCCATTTTTAATGAAACAATACAAATGTTTGTTGTATATATTATAGGGTGTTAGATGGATTAATATATAGTTGGAGAAAGAGAGAATGTGGAGAAGGTATAGATTCTAGGGAGAGTTGATTGAAGAACAACATGATTCTTTTATCATTCACCTCCATACATCTAGTTTCACATTTAATCAGAAAAAAAAAAGAACATTGCTTTTAAGACAATTGAATTTCGTCCGATACATCCATATCTATTTTTATTTCATTTCATAATACCTGTACTTAATTTTGGTCATCACTAGTCATACCAAGGGCACGACTCGAGTATCAGGCCGACCTTGAATTTTTTCTACGGGCGAGTATAATTCGGTTTGCGGATATCTTTTAATAATGTACAAGTTTTTGGGTTGGGTAGGGTATCTTACTAATCAATAGTAACCTCCTTTCTCTGTGGTAAGCTCATTTTTTAGTAAGAAAAAAAAACGGCCACCTAAAAATATTCATATAGCATTAATTAATCCATTATTTATTGTATTATGAATAGTAGTATACTAGCAGGTACATTTGCGCTACTCGACTGGGCGACCGGGTAAAGACTTTTGTTACGTTGTAGCTGATTGTCTTTGAGAATCTGATCGTACTCATCGTCATCATCGTCATCATCATCATCATCATCATCATCATCATACTCAGTTAATCCCACCAATAGCAAAAGTTAAGGTAGGGTCTGAGGAATGTAAGATGTAGACAGCCTTGAAAACACAAAAAATAAAGATGACCGACGGTATCAACACATCTTCGGTTCGACTCGGCCAAAATAATAAAATGGATCCTCCGCAACGCGTGAACATAGATGGGCAAAATTATACATACTGAATTGTTTATGCATCAAGACTTGTACCAAATGCAATAACATTCTTATTAAAGCTCTTAAAGTAAATTGAAATTACAATGATATCTAAAAAAAATGTTTTATACAGTAGTATATATACAAACGTATACACAAAAGGTACATATAAAAATTTGTTTAACTTGTTTCATGTGACACCGGTGCCTACATATTAGGTTCACTATTAGACCCTCTTTAATAAAAATAACTTGTAAGTTTAGTGCCACATATTCAAAAGGCTCTTCGTTTTTTTATTCTTTTATTTTTTTTTTTTTTTATTTTTTTTTTTTTTTGCTAGACTATGTTTGTTACATATTTGAATCTTTATTTTTAATCATAACTCTTTCGCACTTTAAACTCTTAGATTTTCCGTTTTGTTATGTGATTTTGTGCCTTCTATAAGTCAAATAAAGTAAATGTGTTTCACCATATTTCTTTGTGGTAACCAGCCATGAGTTATACTTATCAAAAATTGTTATAAATAATATACTTAACAAAAACTACTATAAGTAATTTATAACGAGGATGGAGGGAGCACCCAAGGTTCACTATACGGGGTAAAACGGGTTTGGTATGGTACACCGCTGGCAACCACCAAGGGTTCATATCAAGCTTCACTTCCTGATTCATGAAATCACCCTGATGTGTGTTATCTATTGTTCTTTGACTTTGTTTTATTCTTCGCCAGTTAAACAACACCTAGCTATCCAGCAAAATGTTAGGGTTGAAGTGGGTTCTAGGATAGGCATCCCCTCACATTATGGTTGATTTGGGTTAGACTGGGTTAAATTTGATGGTCATAAGACTGTCCGTTGTGACCCGCGAGCAAGCTGCCGCGAACCACAACCTTCTCCACGTGGATCACTTGACCCATAACATACTCAAGTGACCGTTGCCGCAAGCTAGGCCAAGCGAGCTAGCTCGCGTGAGCTAGCGGGGCCATTTTCAAAAAAATAGCCGTTGGCTGGCAACCAACGGTCAACTTTTTATGTTGTATATATACGTATCAACACTATTTTTTTCTACCAAAAATTATTACATTAATTTTCCATCTTCAAGTTGATCACAAACGGCAAACCAAAACACAAATCCAAATCCAATCCCACCCCCCACAAAACCGTGAGCCACCACGAAGTTGGAACATTAAGGAAGAACTCGCGTTGGTCAACAGTTATATTGCTATACAAGAACAAGGAGGAATTGAGCGAACGAAAACTTTTTGGAGCGCGATTATGACAAGATTCAATGAACAAATGGGTGACAACATTCGTTCAAGGGACACGATATATGAAAGGTATGTATCTTTACAGACGAAGTGCACAATATTTGAGCGATTCTTCATAAATGCGTTGAACGACAATCCAGGTTTAACAAAGATGAAGCGATTGAAGAATTCATGTGCCAACCCCCTTCGAGCGATTTTCACCATCCCTGAGATAATAACTACCTCTAGCAACAACAGCATCGGGTGAGCGACCAACAGCTTTATCATGCTGCCAACTAGGCGCTGACATGGCACAATATGATAGGATAGAGCCATGGCTCACCTCTAGCCACAACACATAGTCTAACCTATTAGTTTGGTTCATGTGTATAGTACGTTACAATACGGCTGCCCCTCTACCCTGAGGTCAACATTAGGTATACCGGTCTCAGCTACCAGCTCCATACTCAACGTTACATCATCATCTCCACCCACCCCAAACTTTCATCTCAAAACCTATGTTATACTCACAGTTTTCACACTTTTTTTTACTATTATTCTGCAGTTTTGAAATTATAAAAAGTAAATATAAGAGAGATAGATAGAGAGGGGGAGATAGAGAGAAAGGGGGAGAGGGAGAGAGATAAGGGGAAGGAGAGGGAGAGAGATAGGGGGAGGGAGAGGGAGAGAGAGAGAGAGGAGGATAGTGTGGGATGATTGGGAGTACTCTCTGAAGAAGGTATGGGAGGGGGCGGTGTGTCTTGGCATCCCAAGGTGCCAAGTAGCTCCCAATCCCTAATTCTAACATGTACACTTTCTAGCCTAATAATAAGTATCTTTATTAAATTATGTGTTACATTAAAGTACGTAATAATTTTCTAAGTCAATATCTACATAAAGAATATACGAAATTTGAAAATTCTTAAAAATAAAGGGCATTAATATCAATATATTTGCATTTGGATAGTATCTAGTCGACATCAACATCGAACCAGGCTGTCACATTAACTTTTCAAATAAATCATAATGCTAGACAATTATAAGAAGACTAACCATTAAAAATAACGTTTGATGATTATGCTTATTATTAAAAATAGTGTTTGCTTCAAGTTACAGTTAAAGACACATCTTGTAGTTGAGCTCAAAGCAGAATTTTCTAAAATTATAAGATCACAAGTTTTGCTTGCTTCTTTTTAGCAAACACTAAACAAAAGAAGCTTCTATCTCAAAGTGATTAGATATCGTGATAATATCTAATGGACATCATACGCCACCATGCACTTGTGTTTTAATATTTTCTTGCTTCTTTTTTCTTTAACCTATTACGAGAAAACTCATAGGACCGGTCAATACCCTACTAACCAACTAGATCTGGTAAATCCAGTTTGTGATGAGCATGTTAGCATAAAAAAGAATCAAGTACTTAACCATTATACCATTACCACCTATTTAAGGTTGTCGTCATATTCGTTCATATTGAAAGACAAAAGCGGGATACATGGTACGTGGCAACATCTTCATTCTCCACTAATTACTAATCCAACATCAAGAATGTTGAAAATGATAATATACTATGTTTACAAGTGATGAAGCAAAGAATATGGCATAAGATAACAAGCATCATTTTGGCCAGCTACATTAGCATATGAAAAAAGATCAAATACAAATCAACGAATATAGGACAGAAATGAATCCCCAAATTTAAATTTAAATCAATGATCATTTTGGACGCATGTTCTCCCGCCCGTTCTATGTCAGCGGACTACCATGCGTCCATAACACAATCGACGCATGTTCTCCAGCCCGTTTTACGTCAGCGGAATGACATGCGTCCACAATCCAACGGACGCATAGCGAAGCTTCTTCATCAAGATACACAAGCTTCGTCGACACAACTAAAAGATACCTTTTAGGGCAGCATCGAGACACACATCCTATGGCAGTCCTGCCCTGGACAACTCTGTTCCCAGCCAATCAGAAGCAGTGCCTCGTCTGACTACCAGAAAGGACGGTAACGTGGCAGCTCCCCAGCCAAGATATCTCTGACAGTAGACTTTGTCAACCCCCACTTGTCTCAGGTTCCAGAAAAGGAGATGATTACCCACCGCCCAGGATAAGCCAACAAGTGGACGCCACGTGTATATCTGTCAGGATGGTAACATCCTCCCTTTCTCCTCTTTTTTATATAACCACTTGCACAAATTGGGTTTGAGGATTTGGGCCGGAAACTAAGAGATACCTCTACCTAGGCCGGGCCCCATTAAAGGCAGAGGATGGGTTAAGAAAGTTGGACGTCGATGTACTATAAAATGAGGAGTCCCTTCTCCTTTTATTGGCATCTGAAATTCACTAGAACTTTCGTTGAAAAGACTATGAGCACATCGTACTTTTCTAATCCTTGTTTTATTTCCAACGTTTAGAGGTTCGACTCTTCTAATCGGTCGTCTCTTTACTTCATTAGTCTTATCCTTAGACCCACACTTCCTAAATACATATTTTACAAATCATTTACCCTGTTGAATCACTACTAAGATCACCCTTAACCCGGTGGTCGAGGGTTCGTGTTTCTTCACAAATTAATGTAAACAAGATGGAAAAAATTATAAATAGTGAGTTGTTTATGCATCAAAACTTGTACCAAATGCAATAACATGTTTATTAAAGGTCTTAAAGTAAATTGAAATTACAATGATATAAAAAAATATTTTTAATATAGTAGTGTATATACAAACGTAGACACACAAGGTACATATAAATATTTGTTTGACTTGTTTCATGTGACACCGGTGCCTACATATTAGGTTCACTGTTAGACTCGACTCTTTAATAAAAATAAATTGTAAGTTTAGTGCCACATATTCAAGAGGCTCTCCGTTGTTTTTCTGCGTAGACTACGTTTGTTACAAATTAGATTCTTTATTTTTAATCATAACTCTTTCGCCCTTTAAACTCTTAGATTTTCGGTTTTGTTACGTGATTTTGTGCCTTTTATAAGTCAAATAAAGTAAATGGGTTTCATTATTTTTCTTTGTGTTAGAGTACGTTAGGTATACCGGTCCATGCTCAACTTTACATCATCATCTCCATCCACCCCAAACTTTTGTCCTAGAACCTATATTATACTCTCACAACTTTAACACTTTTTTTTAATATTATTCTGAAGTTTTGAAATTATAAAAAGCAAATATAAGAAAGAGGGACAGAAAGAGGGGGGAGCGTGAGAAAGGGGGAGGGAGAGCGTGAGAAGGGGGAGAGAGAAAGAGAGGAGTGTGAAAATTGTAGCGATATCAACTCGAAGGGCTAAAGTCAAAGGACTAAACGAGTAAAATACTAATTAAGATTGTTTAATTATTATTTGAATTGTCTATTAGTATTAGGTTTTGAGATATTTGTCCTATTGTTTAGATAATTAACGTTTAGGATTATAGTTCTAGTATGATTAGAAAAGCTAGTCTATATAAACCTTTGGTTTCTATGTTTTAAAAGGATCCACCAATCAATAAAAGTTTTGGTTACCTCCAAGCTTAACAAGTGGTATCAGAGCCACGGTTTTCAGAGTCGTTTCCAACAAGGGAAGCAGCCCCTCGCGGGGCTGCGACGTTGGTGAACATCGTTTCTTGAAGACTAAGAAGAAGAATAAAGACATTGAATAAAGATCTTGGGCTGAAGAAGAAAGCTTGATCGCATGGGTAGACGATTCCGATCAGAGGCTGTAATCAACCAAGGTGGACGACTAGTAAAAGAGAGTCAGGCAAGAAGGTGCAAAAAAAAACTGTTCAAAAGCTGTGAAGATTTTCAATCAGATAATCGCAGAAAGTTCCAAAAATCTGAGAAGACCGTTGTCGCAAGAGTTAAAGAAGGATAAACCGATCGAGCCAGGAAACTTAGAAACCTTGATCAAAGACAAGAAACCTGATCGCGAAAAGAATCCGAGATCTCAGCCACATGAAGGAAAAAGCAGCAGCAGAGAACCGATTGAAGAATAGCAAGAAACCCGATCGAAGCGAGCTGTGGCGGTGAACAACGTTGGTTGAAAAGGGAGGAAAATTAAAAGCACAAAGAAAGTCTTTCTGGGTTTGGAACAAATTATCATGCGTCGAGATTTCCGTTTTGTCGATCAGGTTTTTTTTTCCATTCAAGAAATTTAATTTTTTTATCCGATCAAATTGGTGTCATCATCAGAAGTTGGAAAAGAGATAATAAACTTGAGCAGCTTGGTTGCTTGGTTGAGTCAAAAGACTGTTGGGTTTAATTATTTCTCAAGGAAGAAATCACACCAAGTAATCAACCTATAGTGGTATTTCTCGATCACTGAAGAACAAGCAATTTGTTTTAGTGTTATGTTTCTTTGAATTAATCCTTATCTACAAAGGTTTATCTATCCATCTGGAAGTTTGATTAGACTATAAGGAGTGGAGGGGGGAAAGAGGGGGATGAAGCGCCATGTGGCACGTGTGGGGCCTACATGTGAAAGGTGAAAATTGTGGGGAGTGGAAGGGGGGAAGAGGGGGTGAAGGGAATAATATTATATTGTGTTAAAGTTATAAAAAAAAAAAAAACAAAGTCCAGCCAATAAGAAACCTCCACGTGGCCTTCCTCCTCCCCCAACGCCCGTCGAATTCTCCCCGCCCAAACCCTTCCCGCCCCCTTCCACGCCCTACCGGGGCAGTGTTCCCGCCCGTGAAGAGTTTCCCCGCCCCACTCCATACGGTCTTAGTTGTTATGTTTATCTATTTAAGTTTCCTTGTTGAATAAGATTAGGAATCTAGTATGTTTTCTATTAGTATAAGTAGGGTCTTAGATGAAAGACTTAGTATTCAGAAATTTTGTTTCCTTAGTTTAATAAATTAGAGTCGCGGGTGTCCCCCCAAAACCGTGTGTGCATGTTGTGTTTTCCATTTGTTTCCAACAAGTGGTATTCGAGCCTCGGTTCAGGCTCAAGTCGGATTGAAGATCGACTAAATAAACACAACAGCTGTAAACTTCTTTCTTGTGGAGGTGAAGGATCAGCTGATCTAGAGGAAAAGTTTACAGGAGAATCAAAATCAGCCATTCAAGAACGATGGGTGATCAACCACGTCCCGACCCGCAAAACCAAATTGTTGTTCAACAACGTGACCCGACATCAACTTCACTGACATGTCCCAAGCTTACTGCTTCGAACTATGGGACATGGGTGATTCTTATGGAAGCTATGCTGGATGCGCAAGGACTGTGGGAAACCGTTTACCCGAGTTCGACTGACGAAGTAGACGAGAAAAAGAACAAGTTTGCGAGAGCATTAATCTACCAAGCACTTCCAGAAAACATTCTCACTCAAGTCTCAAGATGCAAAAGTGCTCGTGAGATTTAGGAATCAATCCGAGTGAGGTATCTTGGTGCCGAAAGAGTTCAGTAGGCCAAGATACAAACACTGAAGCATGAGTTCGATAATCTGAATATGAAAGACACCGAAACAGTAGAGGATTTTCGGGAAAGATGGCTGATTATGTGTCAAAATTCAACAGCATGGGAAAAGATCTTGACGAAGAAGTAGTAGTTAAGAGGATGTTGAACGCTATGCCTCCAAGGTTCATTGCAATCGTGGTGACGATAGAACAGGTGGTTGACCTTAAAGAACTCAAGTTTGAAGACTGTGTTGCTCGACTAAAGGCATTTGAAGAACGCATAAAGGGCCAGGAAAACTCGGTTGAAAAGGAAGGGAGATTAATGTTCACCAGGATCGATTCTAACCAGAGAAAGAATATTGATTCAGAGAGTCGACAAAACGGTGGTCGGGGTCGAGGTTAATACCAACGTGGACGTGGCAGAGGTCGCGGACGAGGCTCAAACCAGGGCAAAGGACGAGGTTCGGTGAGCAGCAAAGGTGCGAGGATAATCACCCAAGAAAGAACAACAAGGACCGAGAAACTAATCGGGGAAGAGATAAAAGGCAAATCCGATGTTTCAATTGTAACAACCTCGGTCATTATTCTTGGGAGTGCACCAAAGAACCAGAAGCCGAAGCAAATCTGAATCAAACCGAAGACAACGGACCAACATTAATGATGGCATCTATGGAAATGGGGGAGGAGAAGATTCTCCTAAATAAAGAAAAAGTTAACCTGATGATCTATGTTGGCGACTCGACGAACAATTCGATGTGGTATCTTGATAAT
The DNA here is from genome assembly GCA_030844895.1 of Ambrosia x helenae. Classification (NCBI taxonomy): domain Eukaryota; kingdom Viridiplantae; phylum Streptophyta; class Magnoliopsida; order Asterales; family Asteraceae; genus Ambrosia; species Ambrosia x helenae. Next base: position 51,411 of record JAUTDX010002049.1, read on the forward strand.
GGCGCCTCAAACCACATGACCGGTTTTGAAGCGCACTTTACCGAATTGGACAGATCTGTTACTGGTCTTGTAAAGTTTGGTGATGGATCAAAAGTAAGAATCAAAGGAAAGGGGTCAATTATCTTCAAGTGCAAAAACGGTGAACAACGGGTCATACACGATGTGTATTTTATACCGGATCTGTGTAGCAACATCCTAAGTTTAGGACAACTTACCGAAGATGGATGCAGAGGTATGGATGGCTGATTATTTTTTGTGGCTTTGTGAGCAGGAGGGCTGATTATTGATGAAGGTTCCAAGAAACGCCAATCGGCTCTACAAGATCATGTTGAAGACAGGAAGACCCGAATGTTTGCTAAACTCGCTAGCTGATCAAGAATGGTTGTGGCATGCGAGGCTCGGCCATATTAACTTCAAGTCGATGGCTTAAATGGCAGAAAATGGAATGGTTGCTGGAATGCTGAAAACTTCACATAAGGCGAGAATTTGTGATTCATGCCTAGTTGGGAAGCAAAGTCGAGTACCATTCAAGAACCAAGCATTTTATCGAGCAAAGAAACCTTTTGAACTTGTTTCAAGGTTTCTGTTCTTGCGTTTCAACTTCTTCATCTTTCTTTTAAGTTCCTGATTGGGGGAGAATGTTTGAATTAATCCTTATTTACAAAGGTTTATCTATCCATCTAGAAGTTTGATTAGTTGTTGGTTGGGTTCAAGAAAGTTCAAATATCGACTTGAATTCAAGAGATAGCAAACAATCATGCTACATGGATTACCGACGGTAAAGATGCTTGAGTTGTGTTCAAGAATTGGAATGAGTGAAGTTGGTGTTTAGAGGGAGTGTGAAAGATCCAACACCAACCCGGTATGAAAATTGTAGTAAAGGAGGTTTAAAGTTGATATCGTGAGGGAGTGTGAAAATTATAGCGATATCAAATCGAAGGGCTAAAGTCAAAGGACTAAACGAGTAAAATAATAATTAAGATTGGTTAATTATTATTTGAATTATCTATTAGTATTAGTATTAGGTTTTGAGATATTTTTTCCTATTGTTTAGATAATTAACGTTTAGGATTATAGTTCTAGTATGATTAGAAAAGCTAGTCTATATAATCCTTTGGTTTCTATGTTTTAAAAGGATCCACCAATCAATAAAAGTTTTGGTTACCTCCAAGTTTAATAAGGAGGATGGTGTGGGATGATTGGGAGTACGCTCCCAAGAAGGCGTGGGAAGGGAGCGGTGTGTCTTGTCATCCTAAGGTGTCAAGTGGCTCCCAATCCCTATTTCCAACATGTATACTGTATGGCCTAATAATAATAAGTATTTTTATTAGATTACATGTTACATTAAAGTACGTAATAATTTTCTAAGTCAATATCAACCAAAAGAATATAAGAAATTAGAAAAATCTTAAAAAATAAAGGGCATTAATATCAATATATTTGCATTGGGATAGCATCTAGTCGACCTCAACATCGAACCAGGCTGTCACATTAACTTTTCAAACAAATCATAATGCTAGAGAATTATATGAAGACTACTCTACCAATAAATATAGAGTTTGATCCACGCTACTAAGGTTTTAACTTCATGATTATGCTTATTATTAAAAATAGTGTTTGCTTCAAGTTACAGTCATACACAAAGCTAGACTCATGTTGTAGTTGAGCTCAAAACAGAATTTGCTAAAGTTATAAGATCACAAGTTTTGCTACACTGCTCATTTGATGATTAAGATCGAAAAGATGTTTAGTGTGCTCCCATAGTCTTCTCAAAATTTGCAATGTAAGAAACAATTATATCATATAAATTTATATGTAATCATTAGATGTTTATCTCTCTATAAACGCTTTACATACTCTCCACTTCTAAACATATTCTTTTTTTTGCAAAATAAGTTGTAATCTCTTTAGTATACAATAAACTCGTAGTAGGTAGTACCAAACACACCATATGATATGCATGTATACAACTTTATTGACTAACCCCACCACATTGCGTATGGGCAACGTTCCAAAATCTTCCTCCATTAATGGAGCATATTCTCAAAAAAAAAAAAAAAAAAAAAAAAAAAAAAAAAAACCAATTATACTTCTACCTCTTTTAGCAAACACTTAACAAAAGAAGCATCCATCTCAAAGTGATTATCGAGATAATGTCCAATTGACATCATACGCCACCATTCACTTGTGTCTTCATATTTTCTTGCTTTTTTTTTCTTTAGCTATGATAACCTATTACGAGAAAACTCATGGGACCGGTCAATACCCTACTAACCAACTAGATCCGATAAATCCAGTTTGCGATGAGCATGTTAGCATAAAAAAGAATCAAGTACTTGCCATTATACCATTACCACCTATTGAAGGTTGTCAATGTATTCGTTCATATATTTTTTTTAAACTTAATAATATTTTTCATTAAAACAAAATACGAAATTTACATCACAATAGAAGGTAGACGGGCAACAAGCTGCGCCGCCACCCCTTCATTCTCCACTAATGACTAATCCAACATCAAGAATGTTGAAAATGATAATATACTAACTATGTTGACAAGTGATGAGGCAAAGAATATGGCATAAGATAACAAACATCATTTTGGCCAACTACAGAGATTAGTATATGAAAAAAGATCAAATACAAATCAACGAATATATATAGGACAGAAATGAATCCAACTCGAATTTCTTAATCTAACCGGATCTCGGGTCAAAAGCAATACATAGAAGGAACAAAAATCAAAATCTGACAAGGGATCAAGGATGATGGAGGCACATAAAAAGCCAACTGATGATTCACATAGATGATCACTGCTAGCCTCATTGACCTTACTTTTGATCATAATATGGAGCAGGATTTTTGACCTGATTTCTTCTTTTTCTTTGACTTTGGAGGAGCAAGAACCACTTTGATTGCAGCATCAAAAACGCCCTTCACATTCTGAGGAAAATAGTAACACGTGTCAAATTACAGCATTCATAAGTTTCGTTTCAGGAAGAATTTATATAAAATATACATGCCTCCTGAGTTTTGGAACTGCATTCGATGTATTCAGGTGCACCAATTGTCTTCTTTAGCTCCTCTCCCTATAATAAGTTCAAAGATATGCATGTTTGCAATAAGGAACGGCGGAACACTGCTAATAGCTAAAGGTGGCAGTTTTGACCCGTTTATGGATGGGTCGATTTAGTTATGTTTTATCTTTAATAGGTCAAACGAGAAATAAAAAATGACTAGCTAAAATGGAAAGGGCCACATAGCAAAAATATGCCAAAGTGTATTAACCAACCTGCCCAGCCCGTCCATTTAGCCAGATCCATAGTCACCTAAATCGTGGTTCGCTCCGGAACGGGAACGCGGATCGGGTACGCGGTTCGCTAGGCTCAACGAATTCGGTACGGAGGGGGGTAGGTTCATTTCGGTACGTACCGGTACGATCCGGTACGGTTTTCCATATAGTCCGGTTTGATGTACCCGATATAAATTTTAATAATATTTATATTTACCAGAGGTACGTGGCTTTTAACAGAGGTACGTGACTTTTAACAGGTAATATAAGATTGGATGAATTTATAAACTAATTTTAACCATAAACTATATAAGATATAACTTATATGTTTAAATACATAAATTAATTTTAACCATTTGTGTAAAAAAATAACAAGTTTTAGGATCTAAATGTAAACTATTGAAAGATAAAGGGGTTAAGTGTTTAAATTCCTAAATTTATCTAACCCTAAAATGCCTAAAGCCCTAAAACACAACAGCCGCTGTTTCTTTCTTCCTGATTGTTCCTATTTCTTCTTCTTCACAAACCTCTATACACATACTGTATGTCAGACCCCATCAATTCGTGTTTTTAGGTCTAAGAAAATCGATTTCTCTAACATATGGGACGCGAATTACTCTCTTCTGGATCCACGTTCCTTAAAAGGTTGGATCGTGAATTGCAGCGGTTTGGATCGCTGTACCATACTCGATCGGAACGGTGGCGAATTCCGATCCGGTACGAAACGATCCAATACGAAAATCGTGGGTCTTTGAGCGATTTATGCGACTATGGCCAGATCTACATCTAGCATTATGAGTGTAAGTTGCTTAGTAATAATCTTTACCTGAGCGGTAGTTATGGGAGTTGCACCAGGATGGTCTACGAAGAACTGCTTATCATCTCGGAGATCTATAGAATCCAGAGTCAAATTTATGTTGGATCAAACTATATACTCTAGAAGTGAAAATCAATTCATGTGACTCAATACATCAACATTGCCATAACAAAACATAGCTAGAAAAGTAAGCATACATATGCACAAATGAGACGAATAACAACCCCTTAGGAAAGGACATCCTAACAATTTACCAAAGGCTAACATTCATTAATAACTCACTGAGTTTGGCCCAATAGATTGATAAGATTATGACAAATAAATTTCCATGCTTTAAGACAAATAATTAATTATGAACTCACCGAGTTTGGTCCCAACAAGGACTATTGGCACACCAGGTGCATAATGTGTCAACTCTGGAATCCACTGTAAAATATAAAGAGAAGTTTAAGATATTTATAAGCATGAAAAATGACAGCAAAACACAAGATATGTACCTTCTTAGACACATTTTCATAACTGGCCTTGCTAATAAGGGAAAATGCCAGGATGAAAACATCAGCCCCACGGTAACTCAACGGTCTTAATCTGTTATAATCCTCCTGTCCTGTTCCCATTTTTTCAATTTAACACCATCAATATATTGCTTAAACTAATCAAAACAAATCAAAACTATTACCAGTACAAAAATTAGTAATTCTCAAGACACGATTTCATAAAGTTACCAGCAGTATCCCACAAGCCTAGATTGACAGTGGAACCATTGACTACCACATTGGCACTGAAATTATCAAACACAGTTGGCACGTAATCCTGTTTCCAACACATCATATACACAAAAAAATCGAGATTAAATTCCAATGTGCAGAAATATTATCTATCAGAACCAAATATCACCACATTTCACTTGAACCAAATTATAGCTAAAATCGCCACGATATGATATAAATTGCATAATAACAACACATTTCTTGTGTAAACAGGGGATCACACATTATAACCGTTTAAAATGGTCCATTGCCTTAATCATTGAACAAAAATTCCACAAACATTTCAAATTCTCAAATTTCTCCATCGATCCTACTATATGTTATGTACACCCAATTGGATCTTTTGACACCCAACGTAGGGCATGTATTATACGACTCGTATATTTGTATACGAGCAGTATAGTTCATGTAAAAAACGGATTTATGAGTCGCACATAATTATACGACTCATATACATGCCGGGGTGTCAAAAGATCCATCCAGGGTGTATCATTATCCTGAGCCTTTCTCCACATTGATGTGATCATACATAAATCCATTATTGTAACCATGTAGGTACAACTACAAGTATAATAATAATTCACATATTTGGATGATAAGCCCATGACACTTTCTATCTAATTCCAATCAAAAACCTCATACATCCCCAAATTTAAAATAATAATAATAATAATAATAATAATAATAATAATAATAATAATAATAAGAGCAAAAATTGAAGATAATTACCGTTGGAAAGGTGTTACTGGTGTAGGAAATCAAGAGACAGGTCTTTCCAACAGCACCATCACCAACCGTGACGCACTTAATGAACCTTGAAGCGCTCATATTAATTTGTTTTATATAATGAGCCTCAGATCTTCTGTTCGTTAGAAGACCTGATCACGAGCAAACACACCACCCAACAAATTTCGTTCTTGTATTTCGAATTAAATCGTGTCTGTTAAAAAAAATAAGGTTTTAGGTGAATTAAAATAATATGTGCAAATGTGGTGAGGGAAGATTAATAAACAAACCCTAAAGAAACGGAAATGTAAAGGGGGGTATTGAATAATAGGAGTAAGAATATTTGTTGTTAATACAAACATAATGAGGAAATTGAGGAGCAAAAAAACCTTAAGAAAGAATCAATGTTGGGGAGAGAGAGAGAGAGAGGGGTTACCTTATTTTAGCAGGAAAACAATGCAGTTGAAGCGGTTGCTGGATGGTGGAGATGAAGTCTCTTTCTCTCTCTAGATTGTGTAATTTCTGCAAATTAATGGCGTGTCGTGTCGTGACAACGAAGATTGGTTGATGATTGGTTCAATCTTGTTTTAGACAATACATCTGTGGACCCACTAAATTTTGGGAAGATATATTGTATAAAGTAATCTGGATAATTAGATTTAAACGCTGATCAAATCCTCTAACCCGTCTTCTAACCCTAGCGTTTTAATGAAACCAGGGGTAGGATTAGTCAACAAAATTCTAAAACGTTTAAAACAATTATAATTTGAACCGCAAAATGTCGACGGTTACTAAAATTGAGAAACAAATCATTACGTCTCATTTAATTAGGTTTTTCAAAAATCAAAAACACACACAAAACACACAAGACGATTGAAATCAACAAAAAAAACAGAGACGATCAGGAACACAAATACAGACGATCAACATGTCTTCCAAAAGAAATGAAGGTGGCGTTTCTTATATTTATACTTTGAAATTAACATCCGCCTTATAATCTATAACTTTCTAAAACCAAAAAAACCTTTCAAAATCATTATTACAGGTAAAACAGGGGGAAAAGGAAGTAAAATCATACATGACACATCTTAGGTACTAACAAAATCATGCATTCTATCTATTTATATCAGATCTGTTACTAGAAGTAGGGTTTTTGCTTGGTATGTATAACTAGTGTACTCATTTTTGAACCTGAAAAAACATGAATGCGTCTGAAGTATTTTAAATGCGTCTGATTACTGATGTTTAATTTAAGTTACATGAATGCGTCTGTTTGAGGTTAATGAATGCGTCTGATTGTTTCCACTTTGCTACTTAGTAAGTGCGTCTGTTTGAGATACTGAGTGCGTTGTTTCTTTCCACTTTTTAGTTAGTGAATGCGTTGTATATATGTCTTAATGCGTCTGTTCATGTACAGACTCAACATGGACTGCTTCTGATTTGAAGATGGAAATAAAAAACTTAATTAAGATTAAAAAAAGGGTTGAAAAGGTCAACCCTGAAGCTGCAAGAAAGTTGGGAGAAGATGTTAAAAAAATGACACAAAAGTTACAGCAAAAAAAAACAACCAAGCTGTAGAAGAACCTTCGGAATCATCAGACGAAGATTTCCAACGGCCTGTTAAAAAGCAAAAAGTGGATGAAGCTAAGAAGAAGAAGAAAATAAAGGATAGAGAGTTTGTTGACTACAGGGATAAGAAGTTAAAAATCAGATGCTCTCCTGCTGAATTTGTTAACAGCATGAAAGAGTACACTGATGAACAGAAAGCTCAAGTAAGGAATATGGGTTTTGGGTCCCGTTGGACATTAATATTGATCAAATCTCAACATCATTGGTTACTGGCTGTTAGTAAACTATGATGAGGATAAAAATTGAACTGAATGCTGGAAATTGGAAAATCAAAATCACACCTGCATTGGTGAATGAAGCTTTTGGGATTCCAATGGGAAGAAGCCGGTGTAGAATACACAAGGGCAAGAAAAGGTGTTGACTCTACAATTGATGAATTCAAGGGTCAATTTGATAAAAGAAAAGTGAGATGTTAGGATGGTAACAAAAGCTGTTAAGGCACAACAAAAAGGTGGAAGGCTGTTCAGATTGAATTTTCTTGTGCTATGGAACACAGTTTTCGGGGAGATCATAAAATCAACCACAATCAATCAAAGCTTTTTGCATGGTGTGGATAATGAGACAGAAATCCCAAATATGGATTGGTGCTCGTACCTTATCGAATGCCTGAAGAGAACAAAAGCAGGATGGAAAGAAGACCAGTATAATGGTCCAGTTATAATGCTGAGTGTAAGCATTCAAACACCTTTTATTTATTAATTGGACGCACTAACTGATAATTTAAACGGATTTGTAATTCTAACAAAAATATATGATATGTTGAACACATGCAGGTTATCTACACACATGAATACAACAAGAGGCATCCATCTGAAGTAAGAATTAGCATACCAGCAATTTCTTACTTTACAAGTAGTTCACTTGCGGCAATGGAAAGAACATCTTTATAACAACGGGCCATTGACCGACGTTGAGAAGATGATGCAGATGATGAAGCTGAAGCTGATAAGAATGATGAGGTCGATGCAGGTGTCAGAGATGAGGAGGTCTGGAGTAGATGATCATTTGCAAAATGATCAAAATCTAGATGATGTGTGAACATGCTGGTCACAATGCAAGAGAAAGGCCGATTGAGGATGATTACACTTTGCCATTGGTGAAAACTCCACAAAAAAGGATCACCATTGAAGAAGATGTTGAGAAGAAGAAGATGTTGATGAAGAAAAGAGATTGGAGACAGTATGAATGAGTACCCAAAAACACAACAAATGTTTGAGTATTCAGAATTCAAACCACAGCTAAGTTTGGTTGAGAAAGGAAAAGAAGCAGAGTATGAGGCTTCAATGAAGGCAAAAAAGGTACAA